>JAOSBM010000205.1:31922531-31944497 GCA_027568955.1 Erythroxylum tenue | reverse complement strand
TTTCCAGCTTTTAACTTCTAACATTTCACATATAATCCATCTTGTATCTAAACCATCTTTTCTATTTCTTTTCAATTCATGAATTCTTATTTCTTTATACATGAATAATCATGAACAATTCCTCAATTAATCAAAAAGGTTCGGGGCCCAACACTCATCCTTTCTCTCCTCTTCTCCCTCGCGCCGATCTGTTCTCAGGTATCGCCCCCTTCCCAGCTCATTTTCGAGCCCTAGATGCTCCCCGATTAATTGGTTAGTGGTCGGGTCATACCCGCCGGGTAACTGGAGCCCCGTGGGTCGCCCACGAGTTTCTGGTGCCCACCCGACCCTCCCAGCTTCCCTCCCTTCGTGACCCGATTCCCTTCTAGTATAAACGTCCTCCTTGAACTCCTCCCTTCGACCCCTCCTCAGAATTGTCACCGAAGATTCTCCTTCAACCATTTTCGTTGGGTTAGGTTGCGTTGGTTCTGGGCGTCCTTGAAGGTGGGTGATGGCTTGCATCAGCTGATCAAATCTCCTGCTAATCTCTTCTTTTAGTTCCCCTTTAACCCCTTCGAGTTGTTGGTTGACTTCCACCCTCAACGATTCTCGCTCCACTTGCATCCCTACTTTGATCTCTTCCACTTCTTTTTCCAAGACATCCAACCTTGTATCTTGTTTCTTTGCTGCCATGCCCAGGGTCGTCGGCTTTGATACCAAATGATAGAACCTGCACAAATACTTCACCCACAGCCAGCACACACACAAGCAAACACATAATATAGCAAGCAACAATGGCAGCAATAGTCACTATATTGATCAAGTCACCAAAACCAGAAATTGACAAAGTGAATATGCTAGAATTCGAGGTTCTAGTGCCTCCAGCCTTAGGCTCAACTCTACGTGAAAACAATGACAGAAAATATGCCTACCCTCTCTCACCCTCCCCGTACTATTTTATTCCCTGACAACTAACTAACTTCCTGAATGACAACTTTGCCCACCCCTTGTCCTAAGATGACAGATTCTACCCCTCTCATGCCTTGGCCTTCCTTCTATGGTAAGGGAACATGATTGTTTTGGACTCCGTTGCGTCGTATCACCTTATTCCAAAGAAAAAGCTTATTGTAATAAAGCTTATTGTAATAGGTCTTTTGGAGACAAAAATAAAGGTTGAGAAGCTAAGCGAGGGTTTAAAAAATTTTGACGATAACTATAATTTTGTGACGAATCATTCATGTCATGCTAATCGTAGGATAATGATGACTTTTGATATAAACCTTACTCATATATCAATAGTTGATATATCTAATCAAATGATAAACCTCTCATGTATTTTGCCTCAGTTAGGGTTATCTATTGAGGCTATGATTGGTTATGCAACAGACTTTGCTTTCCAAAGAGTTAAGATCTGGGAAGACCTAAGGAGTACAAATGGATCGATGCATAGGCTCTGGATCCTATTGGGTGATTTCAATTGTATTTTGCATATTAAGGAAGCTCAAGGTGCTAAAGTTAACCAACAAAAGTTAGCTAAAGAGCTTAATCAGATCATGAACCAATTGGGAGTGATGGAGTGAAAATAATATGGGGAAATTATTTACTTAGAGCAATAGATAACAAGGAATTTGGTTTATTAGAAAGAAACTTGATAAGTTTACGGTAAAAGAAGGAATGGCTAAGTAAGATTCTATCTAGTTATGCCTATTTTGGATCAGGGCTTTCCTTAGATCACTCAACTATTGAAATTCTTCAATCCTAGGTATGAAAAAGAAGAGTGTAAGAGAGCATAAGAGAACTATTACCAAGATCATCTTGTTCCAAGTCTTAGAACTCTTGAATCCCTAGCTTTTGGCAAATATACTCAAGCTTTACAAAGACATAACTCCTTCTTAAATAGAGGTCCAGAGTCAATTGGGTCTATGGGGGGATGAGAACTGTAAGTTCTTTTACTATTCTATTCTGGCTAGAAGAAATAAGAATAGAATCTCTACTATACTAAACTCAAATGGTCAGATATGCATTAATCATGCTAAATTGAGGCTATAACTTACAACTACTATAGGGAGTTTTTGGGTCAACCTGCTCCCTCTTACTCCATAGCGACGAGTCTGATCCCATTTCTACATTCCTTTCTAGATTAGACTACAAAGGACAAACTATGCATGCTTGTATCTTACCAAGATATCAAGGAGGTCCTTTTTAGGCTTAATCCTAATAAATCCCTTAGGCTAGATGGTTTTAATGTTTATTTTTTTCAACAAACTTGGAATTTAACAGGTGACCTAATGGCTGATATGGTTTAAGAATTTTTCTCTCTACTAAGAACATGCTCAGAGAGCTTAGTTGTACCCATATATGTCTAGTTCTTATGATGAGAAACCCTAATACTATGGCTGGTTTTCACCCTATCTCCTATTGTAACACAATTTATAATGTTATGTCAAAATTGTTGGCTAAAAGATTAAAAAAAAGCCTTACATTTCGTAATTAGTCTTAGTCAATGAGCATTTATATGGGGTAGAGTTATAAGTGACAACATCTTGCTAGTCCAAATACTATTCAAGGATTGTTACTCTAAAGTTTCCATTCAAAGTTGCGCCTTGAAGATTGATTTTACTAAGGCTTTTCACTTCCTAAATTGTAATTTCGTATTTAAAGGTATGCTAGCTTTTGGATTTCATATAGAATTTGTAGATTGGATACATGCTTGTGTAACTACTATATCTTTTGGGATGGATCACCCTCAAAGTCCTTTTGGGAAGCTAGGGGATTAAGGCAAGGGGATCCTTTATCCCCTTATTTACCTTTGCTATGGAGATTCTCACCAGGATTATTAATTCAAAGATTGATGGCTTGAGATCATTCAAGTATCACCATAATTGTAAGAAACTCCATGTCATCAATCTTGTTTTTGTGGATGACTTAATGCTATTCTGTGTAGCTAATTAAGGGTCTATTTAACTTCTAACTAGAGTAGTGGGTTAATTCTATACTCTATCTAGACTTAACGTAAATGCAAAGAAGAGTAAAATCTACATCTCCTTTAATGTACCAAAAACTTTATCCTTTATCTCTATATCTGGACTACAACTGCATATTGCTCCTTCCAAGTATCTAAGAGTACCTGTAACCATAAAGAAACCTAAGTTTGTTAACTATATACCCCTTATTGTATATGTTAAAGTGAGAATTTTCTCTTAGCAGAACATAGTTCTCTCTAATACAGACAGGATAGAATTCATTTTCTCTATTATAAGAAATATTCATATTCATTAGAGCTCTCACTTAGTCCTTCCTAAAAACTTGATTAAAGAAATGGATAAGTTGGTTAATAATGACCTCTGGACAGGGAAACTTGATGGCTCAAAAGCTAAGGTGAATGGAAGGATGTGTGTATATCTAAGAAGAAAAGGGGACTAGGGCTTGTCTATTCAGACAATGAATTTGGTCCTACTAGCCAACAAGATTTGGAGGTTATTTAATGATAGAGAGGCTATAAAGTCCAAATGGATGCATACGTACTATCTCTTTAATACAAGTTTTTGGAATCTAAAAATTGGTAAGGAACACTCATAATGTTTAATCCAAATACTAAAGTTGAGATAAAGATTGAGATATTCTCTTAAAACCAGCATTGGTTTAGTTTTAGTGGGATAACTAGTGTGATTTGGGTCCACCATACCTCAGGAATGAACTAAACTCCCTCAGACTAGTGATTCCATTGAATTATAAGGTAAATGTAGTTATCAGGGAAAATAGGTGGAGCTATAACTTGAGAGGATCTGTTATCCTATTGAATAATCTGTTTGATTACAACCTTGACCAATCTGTGATGGATTAGGTTATTTGGTTACTGGAAAACTCCTATAAATTCACTAATAGTTCTTGTCTTGACCTATTTAGATTTTAAGCCCTATAAAGCCTTATGGTTTGAGCTAGTTTCGTCCAAATTTATGATCCCCAAGGCTTTTTTCATTCTATGGTTAGCTATTAAAGGCATATTGCGTACCAAAGATAGATGTTGTAGAGTCTCTAAACCTTTCTGCCTGTTATGCCAGGTACTGAAATCTATCTCTCACTTGTATTTCCATTATAGGCACTCTCAAAGCTTGTGGACTAGATTACAACAATTGCTTTAAGTTTTTCGTTATAAGAGGGAGTGGTTTCTTATAGTTTAGTGGGCCACTGGTAAAATAAGCTAAATAAGACAAGAAGCTTGTTTCCTAAAAATTACCTTCTCTTATGGTGTATATGTAATCTGGCAAGAAATAAACTAAAAATTAGACAAAGGCTTGGTCACCCAAGACTATAACTCTGGATTAAAGAAATCCTAATCGCCAGGAATGGTTTTTTAGGAGCCAATGACCGTATGAGGATCATATGGAACCTAAAGGATGTGGAGAATAGGCGATAATCATCTATTTATGAGAGTTACAACTCATTCTATTGAGGAGTTCATTCATAGGAAGACAAACCTATATCTAACCATACACATACATTATTTAAGAATGACTAATTGAGCATCATAAAAGGATAAGGCAACATTGCTACTTGAAATGGTGACCCCTAAGGAGCTGTGTATACAGCTCTATTCCCCCCCTCCCACAATGGGATTGAGAGTGACACTTAAAGCTTGATTAAAGAGCAAAGAAATTGTGTTATTACTTATACATGTGTGTAATACTCAAATGTAAGTAAATCTACAAAGATTACCAATGTAAGTTTCCTTACAATTGTTGAAGGAGATGATAGATTTCATTACAATCGTTGGTGGAGATGAGAGATTTCCAAATTAGGGGTGAGAAAGGGGATGACTCCTTCGTTGCTTTTCTAGTATACTAAAATTGTGTTTGATTCTGGTTTCTACAAGAAGCACATAACACCTTGAACATTGTTTGGAGGTAAACAGACACAATGAGTGAGATGCTCTTCCTTCTCTCTACGTTGAGTGTCTTTAGCTTTGGTTCTAGCCTCTTATGGTATTCTTCATAAACATTCTTTGGAAATTTCCTACCTTTTAGTCAACTTTATTTCTTAAACTTTCTCCTGATCACCTCTCCTTTTTAATCTGAAAAGTTGTTACTTTCCTTTTTCTTTGTCAACTAAGCCCAATGCAACCTGACTCCAACGATGAATTCCCCCCTTTACTCTCACCAAAATCTGCCTCCCTTATCCTCCCTACCGAAAAACAACCCTCTTCACAACCCTTGATTCACACCCAACAGATTGAGCAGACTTTGGTACCCTCTTCCACCACCTCAAACCCTCCTCTTTCCTCCCCAATTAATATCCTACAGCCTAAGTAACCCTTCATCGGTTCTTCTTCTCCTAATATTCCATGGAACAAAAGCTGGAAACAAGTTGTGGGTGAGCCAACTGGTGTTACTCTTCATTATAATCCACTAAAAGTTATTGATGGCAAGCCAGTGTGCTTCCAGATATTGAGACCTTGCAGAATGATGCAAGAATATGGGAATCCTCCTTGGTGGGATTCTTCATGGAGCGACGACCTACTTTTGCTATCATTCAAAAATGGACAATTAGTCATTGGAAAAATAGAGGACTCTATGATGTTCTTCTTACTGAAGACAATCTAGTCTTATTCACTTTTACCTCTCATGATGAAGCAAATAAGATATTAGAGGAAGGTCCTTGGCACGTAGCATAACTTCCTCTATTCCTACAAAAATGACAGCCGAGTATAAAGTTTGAAAACATTAAAGTGTATAACTTTCCATTGTGGATTAACTTACATAGCATTCCATTAGAGTATTGGACTACCCAAGGACTTAGTTCATTGGCTAGCTTTATTCGTAAACCTCTATGTATGGATGAAACTATTGCAAAGAGGAAGAGAGTTGGCTATGCTCGGATATGTGTCAATATGGACAAATCCAAGGAACTTCCGGACTATATCCCAATTATACGGCTTAGCATTGATAATGTCTTGCAAGAAGACATGATTTATGTCTCATATAGTTGGAAACCCTCGGCTATTATGCAAGGGAAGGTGTGGAAACCAACTAGTAAGGTTTTTTCTAAAGGCAATTATGCGGAATTAATGGGTCATAGATTCTAAATGTCCAAATGCTCTTTAGCTGAACCTAAATAATAAGGTATAAGGAACTGAGGAAAAAATCAAAACACTTCCATCAAATGAGAGGGGAAGAGAATGTGTTCAGGTAGTGGATACAGAGAATGTCATCCAGGAGGAGGATACAATGTCTGAACAAGTTCAGGTTGGTAATAAGGAGAGGGTTCTCCAGAATGAGGCATATTTTTTAACAAATGCTACCGATTCCTTACCCCTTGGCGGTAAAATAGACTCTCTACATAAGGAGGATGCTACTTCTTTTACTAATTCCTCCAATGAAAAGGTGACTGATGGAAGAGAGCTTGAAAACCTTCAAAATAGGATCAGTACAAGAAGTCAGAGGAGTGGAAGGAGGAAAGGGGCCAAAGGTAAAAATATATTGTTATGTCAATCCTAATATAGAATGTCCGTGGTATTAATTGCCCGAAAAAGCTAAATGCTTTGAGGGATTTTATCGGGAGGATTAGGCGTCTTATTATAGTTTTGCTGGAAACTAAAATTAGATATGAGAATATGAATAAGGTAAAGATCTTTGGTTCTTGTTGGTCCTTTATATCCAACCATCGTTATCATTATTATGGCAGAATCATTATTAGTTTCAATGTTAATTTTGTCAAAGTGGAGGAGATACTATCTAATGAGCAGCTGATGCATCTTAAAATCCACTTCATTTTGGAAGGAACTACTATCCTCTCTTCTTTTGTTTACGGATTCAACACTGCAATTCAAAGAAGCTCTTTATGGTTCACTTTGATAGTAGGTGATTTCAATTCTACAATCTTCAGATCTGAAGCAAAAGGAAATTGCAGCCTAAGGAACTACAATGGAGATCTAAAACTATGTGTGGAGCAGATGGGTGTAACTGATCTCAAAATAAATTGTTACTTCTTCACATGGACTAATAAACAAAAGGATGCTTGGCTTATTTGGAAAAAATTAGCAGGGCTCTTATTAATAGGGAATGGCTTCTTCAATTTGCCAGTAGTAAGGCTGTATTCATGGATCCTCTCTTCTCTGATCATACTCCATTTCTAATTGAGGGGCTCTTCCAGAGGTCCTTTACCCCACATCCTTTTAGATTTAATAAATATCTTGTTAAAGTGGATGGATTCAATGATGCAATCAGGAGGGGTTTATCGGTTCAAGTTTCGGGCTCTAGGCAATTCGTGTGCTGCAAAAAACTTAAAGCGATTAAAGCTGAGTTGAAGATGTTGAAAGCTTCTCATTCCCCTAGTGCTCAAACTGCTATTAATATTTCTAAGGAAAGGCTAGTTGCAACTCAAATTTTACTCTCTCATAACCCCAATGATTCGGATCTTCTTTCGAAGGAAAAGTTGGAACTTGATCGCTACCTAAGAGCAACCCAAGATTTTTCTCACTCATCCATTAAAGGGCATCGATTAATTGGCTTAGGGTAGGGGATAGAGCTTCCAAGTTCTTTTTCAATTTCTTGTCTGATAGAAGGAATGCCAATAAAATATGCTCGATTACCAGTATAGAGGGAAGAATTCTCAATGATCAACCAAGTATCTTGGAGGAAGCTGTTAACTTCTATAGAGGACTTTTGGATTCGAATATGGGTTCTTTTTTCTCTATGGACTCTTTCAAGGAAATTATTATCAACAGAATTTCACCTAAAGTTGCTAGGGAGTTAGTGAAAGACATTACTGATGATGAGATCAATGTTACTGTCTTTGCAATGAATGGGATGAAAGCTCCTGGACTGGATGGGCTTAATGGCTTTTTCTTTCAAAAGATATGGTCTATTATAGGACTAAAAGGGTGCTCTTAAAGGAGTTCAATGAAACTTTTCTCTGTTTAATTCCTAAAACTTCTAGCCCCTCTACCTTTGGTGATTTCAGGCCGATTGTATGCACTAATTTTCTCTACAAAATCATTGCTAAAATCCTAACAAAGAGGTTGAAGGAAGTTCCCAATCTCATTATCAGTGAAAATTAGAATGCCTTTATAAAGAATAGAGATATTGGTGATAACATTCTTATTGGTCAGGATCTCCTTAAAGGATATACTAGACTCTTACCTTAACTGTGTTGTTAAAATTGATTTCAATAAAGCTTTTGATTGCATCAATTGGCCTTTCCTATTCAGAGTTCTCAAGGAGTTTACTTTTCCTTATCTTTTTATTAACTGGATCAAGGCTTGTGTCACCACTACTACCTACAATGTATTTATTAATGACACCCCTTCTAGAATTTTCAAGGGGAAGAGAGGAATTAGACAAGGGGATCCCTTGTCTCCTTATTTATATATCCTATGTATGGAAGTGCTCACGCTCATGATCAAGGCCAAAGTCTCTCATAATCCTAAATTCAAGTTCCACTCCAATGTAGAAGACTTTCACTCACCCATCTTTGTTTTACAGATGATCTTATTCTCTTCTCCAAAGCATATCCAGACTCTATTAGTTACTAATGGACACTCTCAATGAGTTCTATGAGATGTCAGGTCTTAAAGTGAATCTTCACAAAACTCACTTTGTACTCTCTTCTACGACAGAACCTTTCCAAGACATTATTTCATCTCTGACTGGTATGGATAGGAAATTTCCTCCTCTATAATATTTAGGTCTTCCTATTTCCACCAAAAGGTTAACCTTTAATGATTGTATGCCTCTTATTGAAAAAATTCAAAGGAGACTCGACAAATGGACTAATAGATTTTTGTCTTATGGTGGAGGAGTCCAACCAATTAAGTCTATTTTATGTTCCCTCCATCTTTATTGGAGTACTCATTTCCCCTTGTCAAAGAAACTAGTCAAAACCATGAAGAAGATGATGAGAGATTTCTTATGGGGTAAAGTAAATGGTGGTTCTGGTTTTCCTAAAGTTAAATGGACAGATCTGTGTAACCCAAAGGTAAAGGGGGGGGGTTTCTAGGAATCATTTCTGTAAGAGTTGCTAATAATGTCTTTTTGATTGAGAGACTTTGCAGAATGATTTAGGACAAGCATTCGTTATGGATGAAATGGCTTCATAGTTACTTTTTGAAAGGGAACAACATATGGTCCCTCTCAAAAAAACCATCCTATTCTTGGTTCCTTAACCAGATTTTGAAAAAAAGGGATGAAGTTGCTAATGATGCTTTCAGTAAAATTGGGAATGGACAGATTGCTTTCCTATGGCACGATGATTGGATTGGTTTAGGTCCTCTTTCCTTAAATCCAAATGCAATATCTACTTTTCCAGGGCTAGATCATAAAACTAAGGTGGCATTCTTATCAATTAAAATGAATGGCTTGAATTTCCTGATGAGATTCGTCATCTTAAACCTTCTTACCTTCTTGATTCTAACTCTCAAGATTGTTATCTGTGGAAGGGGTCTCCAATCGAGAGCTTCTCTAGCAAAACCTACGGGAAATGGTTTTATCACTCTGATTAAGATGATCCGTGGGGCAAGCTTATCTGGTGTAATATTTACAGACCAAGTTCAACTTTCCTTCTATGGCTAGTAGTTAGGAATAGAATAGCAACGATGGACATACTTCAATTTATCCAGAATTTAGATCAAATTTGTTGTCTATGTAAGAGAGGAACAGAAACTAAGGACCATTTGTTCTTTTTATCCCTTTTTCCAGTGTTATTTGGAATATGATCAGAAATTTCCTCTCTTAACATGGGTCTTCTAATTCACTCATCGAGATAGCTTAGTTCTTAGTAGAAGCACAAGCTTCCACTTCACTCTGGAAGAGGAAGGTGCTATTTCTAGCCATATCCACTTAAGAGATATGTAAAGAAAGAAATCAGCGAAAGTTCCAAAACATGGAACGATCAACAGATTTAGTGATATAGTCAAATTTTCAGAAGGGTAGAAAATAATATTCATGATGGGAAATGGAACAGGATCATTCGAGACAAAGGAATGGGAGTTAGATCTTACTTGAGGAAGTCTGATACTGCAAGTTGCTGGGCAAGTCCACTAGCTCCTTCATGCCCTTTATAAAAACAAAGGAAGATGGGTAAAGTAGCCTTAATCAGATGAAGTTCTAGACACAACGAGCAGCCGTGACTCCTACTGGAATGATGTTGCTGATCGTTCAGGACACCTAACCCTAATTTGGAACATTCCCGAAATGCTCTGAAGATAGATGGGTGTCCTTTACTTCTTTGGAAAGAGGCAAGAGATGAATGTCGTTTTTACGTGTTGTTTAACTCCTTGGTGACCAAACAGTGTCATGCATTCACAATGTCTTTGATGTAGTAACCCTAACGGTGTTATTTAACTATTGGAGAGTCTTTGCTACTCTCCAATAGTTATTGTTCCTTACTCTTTATTAATCTTTAAAATTTTAAAAATGACATGCGGTTCTCAATTTAAAAAAAAAAACTATGTTAAACTTTTATTAAAAAATAATGACAAAATATATAGTAAAAATCACATATAACCAATTAAAGGTAAATTGATAAAAACAATTTCATTCAAAACCGATAATTTAAGATAATTATAATAAATTATTAATTTAATTAATTCAAGTAAAATTTAATTAATTTGTGTCAGATTCAAGAGATAATTTGGAACATAAAGTCAAAAACATTTAATTGATCCATATATAAAGTTTGTCACCTCTATTTCATTGTTATTTTAAAGGTTAATTAAAAAAAATCAAATTTTATTAAATTTTACAATTATAATTTTTACTTTAAAAAGTGACAATCAAATAATCAAAAATTCAAACTTAACCGGACGTTAATGTTTTCATTACCATTGTTAACGTGAAAAGTCCGTAAGACATAAATTTAAACACATTTAACAACAACTAGAATTAATTTTACGCGCCACACTTAATTTGAGAACTTGCGTCTCTATCTTCCGTAGAAGCATCCATCCATAAGCATGGACTCCAAGTTCAAAGCAGTAGAAGAAGAAGAATCCCTGAAAGTTGCAGGGCTTAAAGGTGGCAACGAGGACGAAGATCACGAATGAGTCGGTCTCAAGCAAAAATTCTGAAATTTGTTAGTTCACTCGCCCAGACATCGGGTTCTGAGAATACGGCAAAATGGGTAGGATCTGTTTAGGGTGTGATAGTGATATCCCTGTCCTTTTTCTTGTTTCAACATCGAAATTTTGACCAAAATGTCTAGCACTCATTTGAGCTTGACTCAAACTGTGGGAGATCAAGTTGGTTCACCGATAAAAATGGCTGCTTTGGAATGCTAGTCGATGATTGCATAGTCCCAAACGAAGATTGAATCCTTTGCATAACTTCACCATTATCTTCTTTAGTATCACCCATCCCACAACTATATAAATCTCAATTCAAGCTTAACCCACCCACCAAAATCCAATCAACAAATCAAACTAAACAAAAAATCCACTAATAATCTTCAACTAGCGAACATGCCCATTAAAAGAAATGAGCATAAAGGAACATAAACTAAGAAAAGCAAAGATCTTTCATCGTTGAAAAACCAAAGAGAACATTTTGTTTCAACCATGCTGGTAATTTCAAACAAATGGTTGTCCTCAGGCTTTCTATGTCAATAACATTAACGAAGATATTAACGTCAAATTAGATTTGAAAAAAATTAAAAATTAAAAATTAAATTGTTATTTTTTAAAATTTAAACTATAATTTCAAAATTGAATAATTTTAATTTTTTAAAATAACCCTTATTTTTAATAAAAGTTTTAAAATTTAACATTAACAAAAATATTAACGTCAAATTAGATTTAAAAAATTAAATATTTGAATATTTAATTGTTATTCTTTAAAGTTTAAATTATAATTTCAAAATTTAAAAAAATAACCATTATTTTTAATAAAAGTTTCAATTTTTTTAAAAATAACGTAGTAATGATGTGGTTAAAGGACACCGGGTTTTCTTTTAGTCTAATTACCTTAAAATAAAGTTGTAATTTTTAATTTTTAAAATTATTTTTTGTTTTGAAAATACGGAACTACCCTGCGCTCATTTCTTTGACGAGGAACGTGCAGATAAGTGGCTAAAAATAAGTGCGTCCTGTCCCCATTGCAAGAGTGAGGTTGGTCACGTGTTATGGTTTTTAGGTCAAACTGAGCCTGAGCAGCAGCAACTGGCTAAGATAGACAATGGAGTACAGTGCTGTGCTAAGCATCATCTGACAATATCAAAGAGGAGTCTATATACAAAAACATTAAAATTAACTCGTAAACATAAAAAAAAAAATATAAACCGTAGCTTCAGCCTAAGTGTCAATTTTGCCTAGTCTGAACGTTGGTCAGTTCGTGCACCGTATGTTTCTCATGCAAAAGGTCAGTTTGTTTGGGCTAGCACCATTAAACAGCAAGTTAATATTGTTGGGCAACTTGCAGACACGATCTGGATCGTGCAGACAGAAACTAAAAGCGAAATTTCTCTTCACTGATTAAATCGCACCTTTTAAACTACTGAAAAAAAAAATTATATTGCCAGCATATGGAAATCATCTGTCAAGGGCTATACTTTAAGCATAATCCATTCAGCATAAGCTCTCAAATCAAATGCATAAGTTACAATCAAGGGAGAATATATGAACCTGTCTGAAATTTGGTGTAGAAAGCTCTTGTACCCTGATCAAACCCTTTCTCAACCTGTCAAATCTAATCCCTACTTCAACTGCTAAGCCTGTTACAATATTCATAAATAAGGGGAATTCCTAATTGCAATCGTTTATTGTCCATGTACAATACAACCATATAAACTTATGTTCAAAATCCTTGGCTTACATACCTCTGCAACACCTGAAACCCTTCAAAAAGACCAGAGATGCTGCAGTTTCTCTTGTTCATGCTCGTTCATCACTGACATGATTTGGAACTTCTGGTTGACTTTCTAGAGGCATGTATTGTGCCATGATAGCTCTGATCTCTGAATCCATGTAAGACTGAGAAAGGAACAACCAGAAACATCAACAAATTAGAAGTGTACTGACCAAATATAGACATGTATCAAACTGCTAGGAACAGAATCGCATAGTTGTCCCAACTGCAAAATTCTGTTCGGTGGATTCAGCCCTAAAGGGGGTCTATATTCAAAAGGGCAGTGCTTGAAGGAAACATACCCTCAATCTGTATTTATAGACTAGATATGCTCCACCTGCAGCCATAGCCAGGCCTATAATAATAACCCAAACAGCTGTCCATGCAGATCTTACTTCTGTACCACTCTTACCTGCAATCAATCAAGGGAAGAGGATCACAACACAAATTTTAACATTCAACAAGTATGGAACAAGTACACTTCAGTGCTATGGCTTTCCAACTCACTTATGCAGGTATCATGGTCTCTGATATAAAGGAGATCTCCACTGCAACTGCATTCGTAGCTTCCCCATGTATTTTTGCAGCTACATTCAGGGCACTGACAAGCTTTCTTCTCTTTGCATTCATCAATATCTGCATCATCAAAGTAAGCGGTAACAGGTTAATCAGAACAATCGATCAAGGGTTCTTTTTGACGTGATGTTGGCAGTAATCAAAAGAGAAAAATGCACAACAAAATGATGTGATATCACTTTTGCCGTTAAAACTTCCAGGAAACTGGTGCAGTAGGAAGTCATAGCCCAAATGCTTATCCATTGCCAAATTGTTTAAATATCTATATATCTATCTATCTATCTATATATATATATATTTATATATATGTATGTATATATATATAGACCTCCTTCAAAACTTCAGCTAAGTTAATATTGAAGCCGTGAAAATGAGCCATGACAGGAATGGATACTGCTCAAGTGAGTAAAAGTAGTCCACGAGGTCAGAGGGAAAGAGTCCATACAGGAAAGAACAAAACATCAAGCTGTGCAGCCCGGAGGAGTTGAAAGAAATCAATATAGGGCCATAGAGCCAGGCAAAGACTAGATATGTGGCCTTTACAACATGTAGCTATGCATTCATAGTCAATATCACTTGCACCATAACAAAACCACACAATGTGTCATCATGCGAATAGTTTATAACTCAAACATAAAGAACAACATATTCTTGATGTACATTTTTGACATGCATAGACTTCTCAACATTCATCCCGCCTTCACCAAATTTACCATATTGATAAAGCCTACAGTGAAGTAGCATCTCTTACCAACGCAACTTTTCACACCATCACCTTTGAACCCTTGGGGACACTGGCATTTACCACCATCAACATCCTGTTCATATGTATGATTAGAATGCGAAGTATCATGTTTAGTCAAGAATAGAACACTAAAGACAAGAAGATCACTAACCAAACAAGCCGAGAAGGTGTGTCCGCCTCGTGATTCATGCCAACAGCCTCCATTGTTTATCTTGCACCTCCCAGGTCCACTCACTTCAAGGCAACAATTACATGGTTAATTCAAAGCAAGGAACATCAACTTAAGTCTTTTGTGCAAAAACAACCACTGTGTTTGTCGTGTCATCTAAGAGTCAAACCAGGAAGAGGTGCTACGTCTTCAACATGTATAGACAACACATTTAAGAGAAGCACATTTTGAAGCACAAGGTAGCTCCTACATGGTGAAGTCTCTTAGAGTTGATACCCGGATTACTCTACTCTCACAAAACAAGTAACAGAGGTGTTTTAGGGGAAGAGGAAACATGGGAACAAAATCTCTTACCCCCATTGGGAAAGTAGCCAAACAATTAAAATAACTAAGACACAGACAGACACACTACATTGACGTTTGCACCAACATGTACACATATTCTTGTCACAAAATTACAATGCCGAACTGCAAGTTCGAATCTGAGCTCAACTAATACCAACACTCTTCAATATTACCCATTGCTGGTGGAGCACAAACTTGCTTACATAACATTGTCACTAAAGTTTGTGTTCTGATAGTAAATGGCCAATCAACAACTTAGCTGAAGACCGGATTTCATCCACACTAGAATAACCAGACAATAAGTAGGTGAAAGTTTTAACTTTGCATATTGCTGAAGGAATCATCTCATGTATCTAATGATTTCCTTTGGATAAATCGCTAATGCTTGCACATCAAGTTCAAGCCCATTGATAAGATAATCTCATGCACAGTCTGCTTTAAGATAGTGCACAGATGATCAACAACTTAGCTGGAAAACCAGATTTCATCAAGACTATAAAAACCAGAAAATAAATATATGAACTTCTGGGTTGGGTTGTATTTCAACCAGACTCATCCTTAACTATCCTTGCCAAAGAACTTCCAACAAGGCCTAGCATATCTAAATGTAGTCAGTAGATCATTATACTTTCCTACCAAAGAATATGTTTCTCCATTAAAAAAAAAAAAGCTCAAGAGATGACAGCCAAAATTACCCCAAAAGTTCACCAACTTGAATTAACAGATAATAAATCGATTGAAAGTTCTAGACAAGTATTTAAACTAACCTTCACAGTGGCTGTAACCATCTCCCTTGAACTGCACACCATCAACAAGGGGGCATTCACAAACCCTTCCACGAAATGTATCCTGGGCAGTTAAAAAAAAATTTAAAGTAGGGTAACTAAACTAGATATCTGAAAAGGGAAGAAATCACAACAAGAAAAGACAGAGAGAGAAAAAGATAAAGAAATATATGGAAGAACCTTGCAGGCTGTGATGTTGGCTACTTTATCTTGCCAGCAACCTCCATTATTCTCCAAACATTCATTTGTCTCAACATCTGATTCAAACAGACTCTCTTATAAACACTCACATACATAATAAAGAAGTTACAAGAGGCCAATACCACACAATGCCTTCCTGAAAATAGCTTTTCATTCTCAAGACTCAAGCACACTTTTAGTTAGCACCTTAACTCTCTTTTTGTTGTCTACAGCAATGGCATAAATCCACCAATTTAATTAGGCCAAAAACTCACCACTACTCAAACAAACAGCTGGTTCAGTTGTTTCCTCAAAACCAGCACATATGGCCTTCAAAATAGCACCTTTCTCCAACTTTCCTGCAGCAACATGTTTTGGCGGCTAAGCAAAGGACAAACAAGAGAAACATGTTGAGAATCAAGAGCATGCCAGAGCATACCTCGATACTGCCGATTGTTGATAACAATGGTTGGCAATATAGTGACATCACCCCTTGATCCTTTGCCAACCTAAATGGAGGTCATTATCAGTAGGCTATCAACTAATTACCCAACAATGAAAATTTCCATGACCACATATTGGCATTCATTACCCTGTTTCATAAACAAACATTACCTGAGCATCTTGTTCTTCTTTCAATACAGGATTCTCAGAATCAGCATTTGGATCTCCCATACACTTCTCGATCTTCTTATCATCAAGTCCTGAGGAAATGTCAAATTAGCTGAAAGAACAAACAATATGACTGGCAAAAAGCATATTCTTTCTTGCATCAATTAGGAATATAAATACAATGATGAATTACTTACCAAGAGATTTGATCACACCATCAGCACAATCCTTGTTGTACCTTTTCTCCTTCATGGGACATCTAATCTGAAAATCAGTCACATAGTCCCACCAGATCCAAGGTTTTTTGCTCTCATTTGCCACTCTGAAAACACAAAGTTGCCTTAAATTCTCAATGACAACATCCTTCCCGTCATAACCTCTGCTGAAATCTTGTTCAGGATCAGGAGCACAATATCTTCCATGATTTATGCACTGGGATTTACACTGGCGGCTCAAGGTAAAAGCCTGGGGACAGTACCAAGTTATATAATGGGGTGTAAACTGAGTGTATCCCCCTTTCTCTAATATCTGTGCTGCACCTCTAAAATCCTTCACAAATTCCAACAGCATATCACACTTAACCCCACATTCATCATTGCTGTTGGTCCATAACTCATACTCCACACGATCATCAGGATGTGGGACAGCTTCTCTCCAATCAAGATTCACATTTACGATCTCACCACTATTTAATTCCTTCTTTAGTTTTTCGCCGAAGCTCTTCTCAATCAGTGCAGAAGGTATTGTTATATTCTCAATGTACTTTGCTGATGAACCATCTTCTTGAGGTTGGTCCATTGTTATTAATGCTTCCTCAACGTCATCAGCAACAAGAACAGCAGATGCTCCAGCCTTCTGCGCATTCCAAACCTTCAATGCAAAGAAGCAATCTGACAAGCAACATAAAGTAATATCTTAAAAACTCAGTCGAAATGTATGTCCAACTCTGATTTGATTACATTTTAACAAATTATCAAAAACCCATGTGAGAAGAAAAAAAAGCTCCATTACCAAAACAGTCGAAACCCTTGATAAACAAGAAGGCCTTGATTTCTAGCATTAATAATAAAAGGATGTTCTGACAACAGTAGAACCAAAATATTGTACGAAATGAAAATTTAATTTTTTGCATTCACTAAATCATGTAGATAGATGATAACAAAGAAGTTAGCCCGTGAATAACTACAGCCTAACAAATGAGAACTTTCATCCAACTGCATTACTCTGCATCCATTTATGATCCAAAGCAAAACGATCTATCTCCAGAGATTGCAACTTTGCATCTACAAAGCCCACTAAAATGAACTAAAATTCAGAAAATTGATCCAAATCAACAAACTGATGTCCACAAAAACTAACCAATAGTAGGTAGGAAGTAATGTAAATTGGTCCAAATGACCCAGAAGGTGATTTCATAAAAATCAAAATTTTAGGCAGCACGCAGACACTTCGTCACATTATCAAATTGATATACGGATAACTTTGATGTCCCAAAGTACAAGCCATAGAGACTCGATCCTGACAATGTACCAAACTAGAGTATGAAAGGGATAGAACCAAACGCAACAGGATAGACATATCAAGAAACCTGCGACTTAGTGAATCATGTTCTTAATCATACAAGGAGCATAAAATGAATAGAAAAGGAACAAATACCTCCACGATCGACCAATAGGAAAGTGGGTAAAGCTCCTGGCTTCGACTTGAACGAAATCTCAAAATCATCAAACTCTCTACAACCCTTCTGGTTCTCTTTAGGGTATACCACAAAACCCGCCATGCTTCCCCCATATTGAGGTATCCCAAAATTGCCAATAGCACTATCATAAGTACCCTTAATTTTATCAGGTGATGAGACCGTGAGACTGTTCTTTTCCACTACAAATCTACCAAAAGAACATGGAAAAGCCAACAGGAACAACAAAAACCCTAACCAAACTATTGAAGGCCGCGTGTTTAGCTCCATTTCAGTGAATTGAGTGCGAAAAGGTGCAAATTTTTGGTGGGTTTAGGTTTTGAGGATCGATTGATAAGCTAAATTAAGAAAGACTGGTTCTTTTCAAAACAAAACCAGAATTTGGGGTAAGAATATGGTCTGGTTCTTAAGGAAGCAAAATTTAAGAAGTGGGTTTGTCTCTAAATGTTGATTTTTTGTTCTCGTCAGGAGAAAACTAGAGAGAATACATACATACAGTGTGCATGTGGAAGTCAAGCTGATATTTTCTTCAGTCTTACAGTTGCGTGAATAACGGTGCTCTTCTTTTCAGCCTTTCAAGGTAAATACTTTTCCCCTCACAACTCACAAACATCAACATCTTTAAAAAATCAAAGGTAATTAAAATTTATGCACTGTTTTTTTTGGGTTTTATACCAGAATTATAATGGCAATCTGGTCATTACGCATATCTTATAGCAAACACAATGTCCAAAATTACATGATTGTATTGACTGTAATAATCAACATTTAATTATTTTATAATAGTAAAATTATTATCTACTACTTTTAATTATATATTTTAAACAAGTCAATTAATAAATAAATAATTCAAAGTTAATGATAAAATTCATTTAACAAATACTAATAGATTATTAGCCACACCAACAATTTTAGGATTGGTGAAAAACTTAAAGTTGCAAAAGAAAAATTTTATAATTTTTAAAATTCTAAAAAAAAAACTCATTATATTTTTTAATTTTTCAAAAACTCTATTCTCTTAGATTTTGATTTAAAAATAATGACAAAATATACATAGTATGGATATCAAATATAGATTAATCAAATATTATTTACATATGATTCATTTTAATTTTTATATTTGAATTGAATTATTTGACTTAAATTAATAATTTAAGACAATATTTAATTAATTATAGTCATGTTTAAGAGTTAAATTAAGTTAGCATATTAGTGGCATTTACTTATTCCATATTTAATGTTCATCAAATATATATTTATTATTTTTAATCAAAGTTTAAAATAAAATTTTCTTTTGATCAATTAAATTTTATAAGAAATTTTCAAAAATTTTAAAGATCAGATTATTTTTAAAAAATTTCTTAAACTATGTGAAGAGTTTATATTTTTTACTAGTCATCTATTATCAAAAAACTAGCTCAAAGGAGGTTGAAATCGACTTTAGCACTATCTAGCCCCAATACTATATAACATCCTCTCCATGCAATTTTATTTACTTATCTGTAAGCGGGTGATCTGGGATATTACAAGTGGTATCAGAATCGGTACCCGAACTGTTGTGCTAGTTAGGCTGGACCCCAAAGAGGGTTGGGCCCTAAGGAGGTGGAGAGTGCGAGATCCCATATCGGTTAAAGAGAGGAACGAAGTACGCCTTATAAGGGTACAGATACCTCTCCCTTACAGATGTGTTTTCCATGGCTTAATGCACCGGATCTCATCAAAACTCCGAGGTTAAATGTGCTTGGGTGAGAGTAGTACTAAGATGGGTGACCTTCTGGGAAGGCCTCAGAAAAATACCGTGAGGACTTGGCTGGGCCAAGGTCCAAAGCGGACAATATCTATAAGTAGGTGATCTGGGGTATTACAGAGCCCATATTGGACAACAATTTTAACTGGTGCGCATTATTTTTTAGCATTGTTGATGATTGTAGTCGTGGTGTGTGGGTTTATTTAATGTCTGATAAAATTATTATACTTCGTGATTTTTTTGCTATGACCAAGACTTAGTTTGGTAAATTTGTCAAGATTATTCGCAACAATAATGGTACTGAATTTTGTTTTCGGCCAATGCTTCTTATGTTGGCCATGGAATTTTACATTAGACTAGTTTAGTTGATACACCTCAACAAAATAGTCGTGTGGAATGTAAACATCGATTTATTTTAGATATTGTTAGAGCATTGAATTTCAAGCTAACTTGCCAATTGAATTTTGGGTTGGATATGTACTTACTGCTACTCACTTGATCAATCGTACCCCATCCTTGACGCTTGGTGGTAAGACTCCATACAAGAAATTATTTTCATCCCCACCTCCTTATTCTCACCTTCGCGTGTTTGGATGTATATGTTATGCACGTCACCAACCTCAGACTAAAGACAAGTTTGCCCCGATGAGTCATCAATGTCTTTTTCTTGGGTTATCCTCATGGAAAGAAAGGATAGAAAGTGTATGATTTGGAGACAAAACAATTGTTTGTGTCTCGTGATGTGGTATTTTTTTGAATTAGAGTTTCCATTTCTAGTTCCTGCTATACCTATTTGTGACATTGTTGCACAAGATGTTGGTGGTGCTCACATTGATACTGATACTTGGTACATAGATGAATCTTCATCAACAGGGGGAGATTTTACTTTGCCTTCACCCCCAATCACTTCGCAGGATACAACTACCTCTCTACCACCAGTTCATTCTTCTCACATGCCTGATGATAGTAGTCCTATAGGTTCTTCTCCTACATCACCTTCTCTTTTAGACAATAATGACTCTGCCATGTCTTCCGCAAAACTAATAGCTGATGTTGAAATATGCCCACAACGTGACAGAAGGCCGCCATCATATCTCAAAGATTATATTTGTCTCACTCATATTGTTCGTTGCCTTAGTCCCATTTCAGTACATTCGCCTCCGTCTGATATCATAGGTTCCTTATATTCTTTGGTTAATTATTCCAATTATGATCGATTTTCTTCTGCACATGCTAGTTTTCTTGCATAAATTTCAACAAATAAGTAGCTTGCTTCCTTTTTTGAAGATATGAAACGTCTTGGTTGGCGCAAGGCTATCCGTCAAGAAATTGAGGCTTTGGAATGTAATCTCCCACTTGACAAGGTCATTGGTAATAAGTGGGTCTACAAGATCAAGTACAACTCAGATGGTACAATTAAATGCTTGAAAGCTCGCCTTGTAGTGTATGGAAACAATCAGGTGGAAGGTTTGGATTATGATGAAACTTTTGCTCCTGTTGCTAAAATGGTCAGTGTGCATATTTTTCTTGCAGTAGGTGCCATAAAAGGTTGGGAGTTGCATCAGTTTGATCTTACCAATGCATTTCTTTATGGTGATCTCGAAGAAGAAGTCTACATGAGACTACCCCAAGAGTTTTTAGCAACCCATCCTGACAAAGTATGTCATCTTCGAAAGTCACTTTATAGCCTAAAGCAATCTCTTCATAATTGGTTCGCTAAGTTGTCATCAGCGTCGCGTCAATATGGATTTATTCAGTCCCAAGCTGATCATACTCTTTTCACTTACAAGAAAGGTGGCATTTTTCTTTCCATCTTAGTTTACGTTGATGATCTTATTGTTGCTGGTAATAATTCAGCGGCCTATGTTGCCTCAAGACATATCTGAGTACTTGTTTCAAGATTAAAGATTTGAGTCTATTGAAATATTTTCTTGGTATTGAAGTTGCTTGCAGCCAAGACGGTCTATTTTTATCTTAACGTAAGTATGCCTTGGATATTCTTAGTGAGGCTAGTTTAACAGGTGCTAACACTACAAGAAAATTTGGTTTCAGCAACCAAATTCTCAGCAACCATAGTAAAATGGTTGCTAATTATATACATATTGCAACCAAAAATTATTTGGTTGCAATATATAAGTCGCGTATATTTTTTACCAACCAATCAATACTTGGTTGCTGTAGATGGTCACTAAAACTTACAATTCATGGATAATAATATAACGACCAAACTTAACAATTTTAGCAACAATTTTAATGGTCGCTATAGAAAATTATTAATAACAACCAAATTAACAACCAA
>JAOSBM010000205.1:31893587-31911361 GCA_027568955.1 Erythroxylum tenue | reverse complement strand
CTCTCCACAAATGCAGATTACACTTTGATCATAACTTGCCATGTCATCCCACAGTTTCTTTATTTTTGCATAATAATGAACAATGGCCATTCCCCGTTGTTTGCAATCAAAGAGCTCATTCTTGATTTGTTGAATTCGTGGTCCATTCGAAACTGCAAACCGTCCCTTTAAATCATCCCAAAGACCTTTTGTCGTTTCAGAATACGATACAGTAGATCATAGCGTCTGCTCGATGGTGTTCATAAGCCACGTAACGACCATGGACTGAACCGTCCACCACTCCTCTTCATCGTCTGCCGTTTTCTCGATGGTGCCGTCAATGAATCCCCATTTTCGTCGAGCTCATAAAGCCGTTTTGATGGCTCGTGCCCACTCATCGTAATTTGCCTCACCCTTTAGTTGCACTTGGGTGATAACAGTTCCTGTTGTATCAGCTGTAGTTAGGTCAAAGGGGCTGGGTTTTGATTTTGAGGAAACCTGGCTCTGATACCATGAGAAAATTTGTGAATGGATTCAACTGATAATGACTTCTTCTATCTATCTTCATTTCTTACGTTAGTTTATATACAACGCTTGCTAAAAATGCTACCAAGAATTTCTCCTATAAACTAGCAACTAGAAAATACTATCCAAGATTATTGCCCCTGAAGTAGGAAGAGAATCAAGAATACAAGGCAACATGATATATTTAGACGATATGTGGAGAGATATTAAGATCTGTGATCTTATCCAACTATCAGTTACAAAGAAGAAAATGCATTCTTAATATATGATAAAGAGTAAACAACCATGTAAAGAACAAAATAATACGAATGTTTATAATAAAAAATTTCATATCTTGATTAAAAAATGTGAAAACACAATTTTCTCGTAAACCTATCTTCAACCCTAAAAAGAGTTTCCAATTTTAATATTGATATGAATAAACTCTTTCATAATTTTCTTCTTGTAAGCCGATTTCGAATCCTAAAAAGTGTTTCCAAGTTTAATTTCGATATGAATAAACCCCTTAATTTTTATGAGCATAAGAGTACATTCAGGGTTGTTCTTAATGTTTTATAGGCTCTGAGTAAAGTAAAAAAAATGACTCTTATTTTATCTCTTTTTATTCTTTATGAATGTTAAGTTTAGGCCCTAATAAAAATCAAAATAAAGACAAGTCGTCAAGAGTAGGCTCTTGGCAAGTACCCTTTATGCTCTTGCTTAGGCCGGGCTTGAGTATATTTAATTTGGTATATTGAAATTTATAGATGCTTACAAGTACTTGGTAAAGTAAGAATAGATGAGACATATTCCTATCTTCTTACCACCACCGTAAATCTCAAAACGCTGATCTATAATAATCTTGATGAAGATGAATGGATAAATTTAAAAAAACATAAAAGTTGAAGGGTATTTAAACAAAATTTAAGAATTCAGTTGCATAGATCATTTAAATTTGGTAACTAAGACTTGCTGTCTCTTTTTATAGAAAGTGAATACGTAGTAATATATAAAAGTTAAGTTAACAAGTACGCAATACCATCCAAATTTTGGATTAACAAAATTTCCATAATAGCCTATCGAAATATATCTATAAAGACCCATACGTGCTACATTCGTTGTTCAATACGTACTTACAATGGCAACTACAGTTGTTTACAGTCTTTGCCTGCTCTTCTTGTTTTGTCTTATTGTCCAAGGTAATCTTCTTTTTCTCTTTCTCTTATATGAATGAATGTTTAATATCCATTCATATACCGAAGAAGGTGATCTATTATGGCTTGAATTACTATCCTGCAGGAAGTTGCTGCACTGGAAAGGACGACCTCAAAGTATCTCAGGCTAAAACAGGAAAACTTATTAAGAACAAGCCAGAATTTAACGTGACAATCTATAACAACTGTACTTGCAGTGAAGTCAATGTGTATTTGGGACCAGTTGAAGGCTTTAACACTGTGGAACCGATTGATCCTAAAATATTGGCTAAAACCCCTCGAGGGTGGCTGGTTAGTGATGGACAACCAATTTATGCACATAAAAGCTTCAGTTTCACTTACGCTTGGGACTCTCAATTCAATTTTGTACCCGTAGGTGCCACCAAAGCGTGTAGTTAAGGTTAATCATGAATTCATGATAAGCCATGTGTTGGAATGGTTACTAAAATTTTTACAATAAAATGAGTAATGTGCTTTTCTTTTTGGTTCTTTTAAGCCTTCTTATTTGGTTTATGTTTATTGCAAAAGCCATTTGGTCGGTTTAGTTCGATTTGTTTAAAATTCACTTAAACCTATCTCATTTATATTTAAATACAAATATAAATAAGGGAAGTTATTTTTGTAAAATCCTTGCATATATGACTTGTTAATTCTCCAAAATTAAAAAAAGAGGAAATTTCCCCTTATGATTCTGCCTATTTAATTTACCTCTTATATTGAACATTTTATATTGATAAGGGAAGTTTCAGATACCGGTCTTAATTGGCCTTGAATACCTTTTATGCAATGATTAAAAAACTCAAGCAGTTTGACCAGTTCAATTGTAAAAATTTTGAACTATCTTTAGTTCAGTTTTTAAATTTTTGTTTCGATTTATTGTAACAACTCTTATTGTTAAAAATTGATCTATTTATTAATTAATTGATTAATTTTAGTAAAATATTAAGTTCTTATAATCTAAAATAAATCAATTAATTTTCATTTAATAACCTTTTTAACTAAACTTAAAATTCGGTAAGAATAATCTCTTTCGATCATATTTTAAAATTTTAATTTTATTTAATCTTTAGTCAGTTTAACATCAGTCTAATACCGAATAAACCTTAAATATTTTTTTTATAAGTTTAACTTCCGGTCCAATCTTGGCCATGGTCCATAATTAACATTCTATTTAAGGTCCTAGATTAATGACCTAATATTATATGGCATAAATACTGACAGTTGACAAATAAAGCAAACTATTAGGACTGTTTGAAATTACATTTGTAGAACTATTATTGATGCAATTTATTTGGAGAAACTATAGCAAGTAAGGGTGCTAGCAATAAATATACTAAGCGTTTAGTCAACACTTGTATGGAAATTCTTTTATATACAAAATTCATAGAAAGATAACTGGTTAATTTAAATAAAAGAATGTAAACTAAAACAAAAAGAAGTATAAATACTTATTTTAAAAAATTATTGTAACAAGGCAATATGTAAAGGAATTACTGAATAATTTAATAGAATTGATGATATGACTTAATACAGAAAAGAATTGATTATTCCTTAGATAATAGAGAAGGAACTTTATTCAATTTGTGATTGAAGTGAGTGGTTTTAATTATTTGACTAGTTATGCTTAAGGCTTATCATTACTTAGAATCAAATTAAGTCTTTAGTGAAAAATAAAATTGAAATGTATAGAGAGATTTAACTCATTAGTTTTACACTAACGAGTTAAATTAAGGTTAATCGGTTTCGAGTTTAAAAGACTAGTCCAAATGAGCTAAATTATATAATTTCTTACTATAAAACAATATTATCTAAACCTCAAATTTAAGAAATTTAATTTTAAAATAAGGTCATTTTAAATTTAAATTTAAATTTAACTTTAAATTTCAAAAAATTAAGTTGTTTTGTACTACTCGTCTATTGCGATCTATACAAAATATGATTCAAAAGTACGTAAAACTATGTTTTGAAAATGTTGCCAAACAATTAATTTATTTGCAATTTTCAACCCTAAAATTAGTTTCCAAAATGATTTTTCTTCATTTTGTAATTATCACGGATTAAAAAGTATTTCAAATTCACTTACTTTAATTGTACACTTATAAAATTTTTAGAAATTAATTTCTTGTAACGAGTAACTTATGTATGGATATTAAATTTTAATAATAAAAATATAATTTAAAGTTTACACATTTGTATGTTGTCGATTTATCATAGCTCTTTTATTTTCTTCACCAACAGCCTATAAAACGTTAGGAACAACCCTGTTATTAAAGATAAATGTTTATGACTTTTTCTTAAAAAGAAGATGAGATTTTTCCATATCGTACCAAAATTTTAAGAATATATTAATCTCTGTTTAATGTCATAGAAAGTCAAACCACTAACCCTAGAATATATAACGATTACGTTTTCTTTTAGAACGTTTTCTTTTAGTAACAACGAATACCTAATATAAATTAGTCAAGGTTACAAGTATATAGTAATTAGCAAACTTATGTCAATATATTTATTAGCATTAATAAGACATTCTATAATAGGTTATACAAAGATATTTATAAATTCCATGCGTGCTGCAGCAGCTATTCAATACAGAGGTAAAGGAGATCGAGAAGAAGAAGAAGAAGAAATTCGTATTTTCCTATGAAAATGGCAACAACTAGTGTTTATGGTCTCTGCCTGCTCTTCTTGTTTTGCCTAGTTCTCCAAGGTAAACTTCTTCTTTTCAGTTTTCACCATCTTCTGTGAAGATTCAATATTCATATACTACAGAAGTGATCCAACTGAACTGATCTATACCTTGAGTTAATTCAGGAAATAGCCAGTGCACTGGAAAGGAAAACCTGAAAGTATCTCAGGCACCAACAGGAAAGCTAATTCAGAACAAGCCAGAGTTTAACGTCACAATCTATAATGACTGTATATGTACTGAACTCAACGTCTATTTGGGACCAGAAGATTTTCATACTGTGGAACCTATTGATCCCAAGATATTGGCTAAAACCCCTCAAGGGTGGCTGGTTAATGATGGGCAGCCAATCTATGGCAATGAAAGCTTCAGTTTCACCTATGCTTGGGACTCTCAATTCAACTTTGTCCCAGTTGATGCTACCAGAGCATGCAGTTAGAATATGATATGCAATATGATAGATCATTGTTATTTCTGTTACATCAAACCAGTATGCTATTAACCAACGTGTTGTCTAACTATGTAGACGCACCCTCATATCAACTTGTTAATGCAGTTCAAATATCACCTTCTTCTTTTACATATCTGTTCCTATTCAGTTCCTTGTTCTTAGTGAAGTTTGTGTTTCAATCATGAGTGTACAAACAAGGAACATGAACAAATGGTCAAAGAAAGAAGGTTCACATAAAAAATTAAATTAAATTAAGAGCCAATTGTAAGAACAAGTATACACATTTTGGTTATTTTTGGCAAATTGCTGTAATTATGGATTTAATAACAACTTTTTCATAAACTTGAAATCATGTATTGTACTTTTAGGGTAACATCACAAACATTGCATATGATTTTTGACAATATTACCAATTTCCTTTGTAACTTCAATACGATGTATATTTTCGTAACAATTATCAATATTTATTACTTAATTTATTATTTATTTAGATTTATAACATCTTTTTTTTGCCGAAATTAAAACCATTTTATTAATAGCGAGAAATGAGATCGGCATCCTATTGCTCGGTTCACTATGGCGCTGTGAAGGAAAGAATCCGGTAAGAAAACCTCCACAGATTCAGGCCAAGTACAAATATTCAAAATATTAAGGAAAAAATCATCTAATACGGATGTAGAGAGTAGCACTTCGTTCTAAGACTAAAGTTCCACGAACAACCAACGGCAAATCATCCTCCTGGCTAAATTGAGTCGAAACCCCAGATGATCCAATCCTGGACAAATAATCTGCGACAGTATTTACCTCGCGGTAAACATGTAAAATCGAAGAAGAAGAAACAGTCATCATATCCTTGATAATTTGAAATTCAGTGTAAAATTACCATGGCCAGCCTCCATTCCTATGTAATAAAGCCACAATAGTCGAGTTATCTGTTTGAATTTGCGTTCCAGTGAATCCACAAGCATTGCAAAACCTCAAACCGTTAATAATAACCTCCAATTCCATCTTCATGCTGCTCGATAACATCTAATATTAAGTCCTTTAAAAATAAATAAAATGCTTAATTATTTTAAAAATAAAAACCATAAACTTGTTTTAAAATAAAATATAAGTTCTTATAAAATTATAATGAAAATTAAATTAATGAAAATTTGAATTATTATGATAAGATTTATATAATAAAATATTTATTTGAACATTAACTGAGATAGAATATTTTAATATTATCGTCTATTGTATTTGGTTTAAGTGAATCGTGAGATAAATTCACAATTTTTTTAGTCAAACTAAATATAGATCCCAAAAGTACTATAGAAATAAGAATAGCTAAAAGATCTCTAGCCAACACACTCAAAATAGGAAATCTTTTAAAAGTCACACTCCAGTATTATAATATATTAACACTCAAGCATGATGACTAAGATCTTCTTCACTTGTTCAATAAAACTATCTGGAGCAGAATTATCATAAAGTACATAGTAGCAAAAGTTAAGATAAGTTAATTTATAGTGAGGATATAAAATAACAAGCATATGAAAAAAAAAAAAAAACAGAGAGCACTCTAACCCAATACTTGTTAAATTTCTTTTGCATCTCATAGATCATACGAGATTTAAATAGGTAAGAGCTTTTTTGTAGCATCTTTAAAATTTTCTTGAATTTTCCATACACCTTTACTATAAATTTTTGATGTTGGATACTTTGAACCAGAAAAGAATAAATTCATGTCATAGAGCCGTACTTTCAACAAGTCGTGGAAAACTTTTACTTTATGTCATTCTTCATCGGTATAATTTTTTTTAAAATTATCTAATTGCCCCTAACGAATTAAAATATGCTTATAATATAAAGTACATTCAATCATAATATATGTGGAATGCCACCTCACACAGTGACGGAGCCAGAAATTTAATATAGGAGGATCCGAATACTAATTTTTTTAAATTTTGGAGGGCCCAGTACTGCACCAATGACCCTTAAATAATTCCGTTCTTATATATATATATATATATATATATATACATATTTAAAATATTTTTTAAAAAAACCTTAGGCTCCGTCAGTGACCTCACACATACATTAGTATGTTGGATCAAATGAGGCTCTAACGGATAATTTTATAATAAAAATATATTATGAATTTTTTTTTAAATCCTTGATGATATTAGTTAGTATATAAAATATGAAGTTCAATAGAAAAGTAAATTGAGTAAAGGAGCCAACTAAACGAGTTGAGAAATTAAAAGACAAAAAAAAAGAGCAAAGTGAAGCACATATATAACTTGAGAGAGTTTCAAGCAAATTTATACGAAGAGACAAGAATAATGAGTAATAAAGCATACCAAGATTTAAAGAAATCATTGCACTCCTTCTTGTAATATTATCTTTTTGATACATCAAAATACTTTTGGGAGACCTTTGAAATGGTATTAAACCAAGTTTTTGTAAATGAGTGTTGTTTAATTTTTGAAAGAACTTCAAACTTTTTGCAAAACTTGTTCAAGGAAGTTTGGTTAACCAATATGGAAATTTGGGTAACTAATGTTGGGATTTTGGATAGAATGGTCGATTAGTGTGATAATGTAGTTAACTATTGGCCCTGTTTGGCAAACAGCGGATTGCATTAGCTGTTAGTTGATTCTATCTGCAGTTAGCTGATAGTTGATTCTATCAGTTTGACCAGCGGATAACATCAGCTATTTATTAAAGATGTTTGGTAAAATTAGTTTTTTAGTATTAGCGGTTGATGCGTAAAATGACTTATGAGGGTATGATTTTAAAAAAATTATAAAGGCATGAATATTATAGTTCTTAGTATTTCGTTGAATATTCTTATAAGAATTTAGATTTAGATATTTAATTTTACAAAAATTACGTTTATAACTTTAATAAAAAAACATAATAATAATAATAATACAACGTTAAATTCTCTATTAATATGAATGATGCAGCGATCTACATCATATTAGTATTTTTCATATAATATGTATGAATTTTATTATTTAATAAATTAAAAATATTTATAATTATAGTATGACACAAGTACGATATAGTAGTTATATACTAAAAATATTAATTTGATGTGACTCTTTATGTTCAAAAACTTAATATTATGGTATTTTTAAATGTAAATTAATATTATAAAATTAAATAAAGATTAAAAAGTTTAATTATCTCTTTATTATATTCTTCCAAACTTCACGACATAATTGTACTATAAAAAAACCAACTTCGAAAACTCACCAAGCAAAAGTAGAGAGTAAAGTGGAGGGCAATACTGTCATTAGGCAAATAGCTAACTTTAAAAGCTCCTCTTATAGAGTTTTTAGAAATCAGCTTATTGGGGTTAAATAATCTAACCAATAAACAATTCACCAAACACATCAATAGTCTTTTAAGATGATCAAAAAGCTAACTTTTAGTCAATAAACTAAAAAACAGCTGATAAGCTGTTTGCCAAATACCTTCATTATCTTTTGATAATGTATATCATAAGTTTGTGGTCATGTTGATTAACCAATGTGTCAATAAATGCTACTATTATTAGCCATTATAACAACTAATTTTTATTTTTAATAACTATTTTTATTTGTTTTGAGTATAGATACACCACAAATAAGTTGTAAGAGTAATCTTACATATACCAAAGAGTTGTTAAAAGTTGTTGAAAGACTATAGAGTACAAATATGCATGATATAATATATGTTAAGCTTTTACTCGCAATTAAGAGCAAGAAAGAGAAGTTTTGAGTTATATGGTTATGCAATTGTTGCAATGAAAAAATTGTTTGGGATTTACATTATAATGGTATCTTTTGATCTTGAATGAGATTTGTAAATGGTTGCTCTCACTTATGATAAAGTAAGACGGTTATAAAGATTCTTCTTTAGTTGTGAAAAAGAAGATGTTGTATCAAAGGTTCCTTTTCACTCATTGAAGGAAGAATTGAGTAAATTTTCAAGTGGAGCTTAAATAGTGACATTGGTTTATTTGGTTGAATCACTATAAATTGATTTGTCATTTCCTCAATTATTAATATGACTGATTTATGATTATCATTTATAGATTTATGATAATTATTTATTATAATAGGCAATTCATTCATTAGTTTACAAATAGGAGGAAAAAAATGAACATATAATTCACCTCTCTTGTATACCGTCCAGGGACCAATAAGCAACATAATCATCAAACATTTCTACTTGCACAATAAGATTTAAAAAAATAACAAGAACATCGAACCTAAAAGAAAATATCCATTCAAAATAATGAATAATTAGTAATAAGGTAAAAATTGAGAAAGTTGATCGTATTATTATTATAAGGAACATTGTCTAATGAGATTAATTAAAATCTTTTATCAACCTTTCATTAAACTAAACTGAGCTATTTTCTTCGTAAGTGGCAATCCCTTAAAAGGAGGGTTTTAACGCCTTAAAATAATTATCTTTTCTTAACTTTGATTTACTATCAATAAAATGAGAAATAATACATGCATATTCATTTTTTATTACTTCATTCTTTCAATTATCAAAAGTCAAGCCAAGATGATCTGGAGATTCAACAAACTATTCATATATTGATTCTTTTTTTTGATCAACATATGCCATTGTATCAAGTTTGTAAGTAACCACATAAATTGATTGATATGTTGAGTAAGAATCAAGACTCATTGCATATTTAAATGTATGCAATTAAAAAATGTAGCAGGAAGCATATTAGCAACAATAATCTTAGTAATTGCCTTAGGCAATTGAATAAATGATGATATTTCATATTTTCAATATAATAGTACCATATAGTATCTAATCACATACGATCTTATATCATTATGTTTTTTTACTAGACATTTTTCTAAATGAAAAAGTAAATAAGAGGTACAAATTATAAATTAAGTAGAAAATTCTTTTTTTACTGTAATTACATTAAGCTTTTCTCTTTTGTTACCTTCTTAGTCATAAATTTTCATATAATAGGCAACAACTACTTTGTTTTATGTTACTTATTATTTTCTTCTTTATGAGAATCATTATTATATTGTAGACCAAAACTTATTATATTATTATAGTTCCAACATTAACAATAACTAATTAATTTTATATAATAAATAGTAAAATTATAATGACAATAATTATAATTAATTCTATTAAACAAAAAATGTCAAAATGCTTGAAAATTTATACAAAAATTAGATTATGTCCACTATATTATTAAAGAATTATTTAATTAAGAAAATTATAATTAGTGATGAATAGATGATGCAATTTGATGTTATTATATTAAACTCATAATTATATTATGCAAAACATTATAATGATATGATTATGGGTTTAGTAGGCATATGTATCCCGAAGTAACAAATTTAGAGGCAATATAACAAGCCGGTTGATTTTGATTAGAGAACTATACCAAAGGCGTGTATTGAATTAACACACATATCCATCACCTTTTCTCTTATGAGTGTTTGGCATATTAATTCAATATCTTTTAAGAAAATTATAAAGATAATATAAACAATTCTCTATTGAATGCTAAAACCACTAGTTGGTTAACTTATCATTAGTTTAATTATTTTTGGGATAACAAAGCCACTTTATGATTTTTTTTAAAAATTTTAGTGGCAAACCTTTTAATCTTTTCAATTAAGCGATTAACCTTTCAAAACTTATTCTACTTAAGTCAAAATGTTCACTATGTTAAGTTTTTGTTAACATGGACAATAAAGTAAATTTTAATGATATTTAGCCATCTATGTGGTAATAAATTGAGCATAAACACCATGTGGACTGATCTATAATCTAACTTAACATATGGCCCACATTACCCATTTTCCCAAAATCTAAACCTAATTTAACTTTGTGAAATAATTTTTCTCTTCCAAAACTTCCATTTCATGCATTTCCTTTGTCCCTTACTGTATGTGTTTCCTTGGTCCCCCATTACATTTTCTTGGTCTATCATTGTGTTTCCTTAGTCCCTCACTATGTTTCCTTAGTCCCTAATGGCAAACTTGCATAAGTCTTTCCCTCAATAGGTATGTATATCCCTCAGTGATAAACTTGTGCTTTAGTTCTACTTCTGTATGTGATTTTTTCAGGTGGGGACGATAATAATGGAAGAAGAGGGATCTTACAATGATGATGATACTATATAGTCATTTGTTACTTTCTCTATTCTTGTTCTTATTGGCGTCTTGCCATTTAAATTCTTCTGGTGATATTATGGTTTTATGTGTATTTTTTTGTTTTATTGCCACTTCTTATCATTAGTAGATACTATTGGTGGCTTCTTTATAATATGGAATATTTTATGTTAGTAGTTCTATTGATTAATTCGAGTGTAGTAGAGGTTTTGTAATAGGCTTGGTAACTTATGAATTTTCACCTTTTTTTTAAGTTTGTCTACAACCCTTCCATACATTCACTTATCTCACCAATTGATAGCTTTCTTCTTATCCCATTTAGTACCTTATACTTTTGCATCTCTACTCACATTCTGTCTATTCAGAAACTTTACAACTTCTCTATCTTTATAAGCTCTTATTTTTCTCTCATGTTAATGCAAAGATTCACTCTTCAGTTTAAATTTGTGTAGTTCTCCTATTTTGTTTCACTTCTCAATTTTATATCAACTAATATTATAGAAAAATTTTGTTATAGCAATTTTGTACTTAGTCTGAGTAATTTTATAATGAGTTAATGGGTATCATTACAAATTTAACATGTTGTACTTAATCTTAGTAATTTTATTCTGAGTTAATGGGTATCATTACAAATTTAACAGGACTTTTCCTTTTATTTCTCTGAATTCACATTTCTGTCTCTTTCGTCATTTCTTAATTTGATTTTAGTTTCTAAACAGAAGATTTGTCTCTTTGGCATTTTGCTGCACTATATATGAGCTTTCTTCCGTTTAATGCAACTTTAAGTTTGAATTTTTTCTACCAACTTTAGTAGGTTAAGTTTATCTAAAGAACAAAAATATATACAGTTGTGAGGAGCAAAAGAGAATTATAACTTTTACATATCTTAACTTAGAAAAAAAAAACCTATATTACTTATTTATAACATTTATGTTTGTAGTATTATAAGTTAAAAACAGACACAAGTTTGACTATTGTATTGGATCAAGAAAATTTCTATTTTTATGAGTTAATGGGTGTCATGTAGACTTCATGGATAGAGAGGAATCCTGGAAGACACTTTGTCTCTTGTCCTAGACATAAGGTAGGTTATATATTAATTAACTGGTTCTATAGGTTTTTTTAGCATTTTAATCATGACAATAGTGTTAACTTTTTCCATTACTTATTTAGTTTTAGCATAAAGGTTGTAGTGTTTTTTAATAGATTGATCCCCAATTTGTGAAAGAGCCTTGAGCATCATCTCTGGTGTGCAGAAGAAGAAAAACAAACTATAAGAATAAAAAGAAATGTTGAAGTTGAAAATAAAAATTATGAACACTATATTATTTGTGATTGCCATAAAAAATTGTTATAAATGGATATAGAAGTAGAAGGCTTGGTTTATATGTTATTGATTATTAATATTATTAATTATGAAATTAAATATATTGTATGAAACTTGTGTATGACTCTATGTGAGCTAGAAATTTCTAACTAATTTTAGTTCTAAACTTAAGCATTAATTATTGAAAGACAAAAATATTTCTAATTGGAGAGACTTTGATGTCACAATAAGATAAGCTTCTTTAGACAAAGAATGTAGTCAAATCATCCTCCGTGCCTTCTCCAAAATGTCTTGAATATGTTGGCATTACATTTGTGCGTATAAAGCACTAAAAATATCTTCAACATTAAACATCTTAAATATCAAATCATCCTCCATGCTCATGTAATGTGTACTACTTGGGGGTTGTGATTAGTGGTTGCTTGTTTTAAGGAAAAACACTTCATAACATTTTACATGAGGAATGTAGTTTAAAGCCACACTACTCACCACAAAAGCAAGTGAATCCCTATGAATTTACTCAAATACTAAAATTCTTACAACATCTCAACATTTTAAGATTTCAAACAAGTTAATGGGAAAAGAATTAGCTTCTAAGATGGTCAAGGGATTTGTTTGTATCTATATAACAAAGATTAAATGTATACATAGTAGTTATTATACAAAAAGTATAAAGACAATAGCTACTACCTATTAAAAAATCTTCACATTCTTTGATCTATAAAATATAGTAACCAAAATTTTAAAAAATTTAATCATATGAACATTATCCTAAATATTGTAATATTTATAATAATTGTGTTTGACATTATCCCAAGTGTTTTAAAAGTCAATGTTAGGATATGTTATGTACTCTCTGATGCTTTTAATCTTGTCCTCCTTATTCTTAGATTTGTTATTTCTCAATAAAAATAAAAATAAATAAATAAATCTAATTGTCAAAATTAATTCAAGACCCAAATTTAATACCTATAACTTTTAACGAGTTATGACTCATCTTGTCACTAGTGGTTCAGGAGCCTCACCCATAATGTCTGATATCCATGGACTAGTCCTTTTCTTTTATTTGGCTTGAAGATTGTTGGTTGATTTGATGAAATAAAAGAAGTTAAATATATGGGTGGAAATATTGAAAGTTGGGTATTGAAATTGACAGGTTTTTATTATTGGGACCTTAAAAGGATGCTCATGGAAAATGTTAAAGAACTAAAAGTAAATAAGTTTATGTATAAGATTCCAAGTGATAGCCTGAAAAATGGGTTGATGGAGGTGAGAAAGAGTGATGCTTATAATAAAGTTATGTAAGCTTATTATAGAATATAAGGTGACAAAGATCAATGTTGATTATGGACCCAATTTACCACATTTAGAACAAAATGTAGATATTGATGTTGAGGTTAATACTAGGATTCCAGATGATATTTTTTATTTAGAAAGAAGTTGTAGATGATGTTGTTGATGTTGAGAAAAAAGTTGCAGATGATGTTGAGTAAAGAGATGTATATGTAAGTGACAATGCACTTGATCTAGTTGAGCAATAAGAGGATGTATTTGTTGATGTAAGAATTATAGAGGAGTTTGATTTGGGTTTGGATGATGAAGAGTTATTGTCAAGGAATTTAGTTGTTTCCTTTAAAAGGAAACAAGTAAAGAAAAATAATCGAAAGCATTGTCTGCAATATATAAAAAGGGAAAACTAAATAAAAACGTGAAGCTAAAGGTGAAGATGATAATGATGGGAATGATGTACAAGATGAAATTATGACAAATTATTTTTGAGCTAGATGAAAATTGCAATTTTAAAGAACAAGGAGATTTAGATGTGGATGAAAGGTTAAGACATAAATCAGAACTTTGTAGGTTCAACCCTCTTAAGAAAAAGTTTGAGATTGAGCTTGGTAGGTTGTTTAAGGATTCTAACCAATTTAAGGAAGGACTTCACAAGCTTGTTGTTAATGAAAGAAGGGAGATTAAATTTACAAGGAACGTCGAACAATTTTTGAGAGCCAAATGTGTGAGTAAGTACAATAAATGGTACATTTCAATTGACTTGGTAAAAGATTTAAATAGTTCTTAAGTATGAAATTTAAATTTTACTTTTGTCTTCAAATTAAGCGTCAATGGTATTATGCACTAACTACTCACATATATGTATACAAGTAAGAGTTTCTGAGCAAAAACACACATGCAATCTTGTTTTCTACAACAAAAGTGTGGGTTCAAAGTGGCTTATTAAGAATTACTTTAATAACCTCTCAGGACTCGTTGAATTCTTAATAGACTTGAGGAAATTTGTGGAAAAAGATTTAAGAGTCGATGTTAGGTACAAAATTTGTTATATGGTTATGAAGTTGGTGATAGAGGAAATGTAAGGAGTTGCTAGAGCAAAATATGGTAAGATGTGGGATTATAGGGAAGAATTTTTAAGGTTAAATCTTGGTAGCAAAGTTGAATTGGTTATTAAATAGCCATGACTTGGAGATAATTTGTAGCCATCATTTGATAGCATATATGTGTGTTTCTAACACTATAAAAAGAGGTTCTTAGATGGTTGTAGAAGGTTGATCGGACTAGATCGTGGCTTTTCAAAAGGTATTACAAAAGGTGAGATATTAGCAATAGGGGAAAAAGATAGTAATAATTAGATATTCCCTATGGCGTAGGTTGTTGTACACACTAAAATAATAGATACTTGGAACTGGTTTTTAGAGTCATTGTAGAAAGACTTAGATTTAAAAGATGGAGGTGGATATGCAGTGATTTTAGATAAGAAAAAAGTTTAGTCTAAACTGTATTTTCTTTTATAATATAAATTTGCGCGTACTAGTTATTTACTAATTTTGTATATTAAATGTTACACAGGGTCTTATGAAGGCATTTGAAGGCAATTCCTAAGGGTTAAAGTAAGGTTTTGTGCAAGACATATGTTTGCTAATTAGAGAAAGAGAGATCATAAAGGACTCAAAATTTAAAGACTATTTTGGCAGTGTTGTAAGTCTTCTAATGAACCTGACTTACTTATATATTTCATGGAGTTAGAAGAGGAGTCAAAAGATTCTTATAAGTATTTTTTAAGAATTCCAAAGAAAAAGTGGTTTAAAACATATTTTAACTCATCATTGAAGTGTGATATTGTGGATAATAATCATTATAAAGTGTGTAACAAAAGTATCATTGAAGTTTGGACGGAGAACATTATCACAATGCTTGAGGAAATTAGAGTGCTTATGATGAAGAGATCGGTTAACAATAGAAGTATGGTAAGCAAGTGGATTGATAAGATTAGTCCAAGAATTAAAAAAATTAGAGTTAATAAGGAATTAAGTATCGGTGGTGAACTTGAGAGGAATAGTACTAGTGGGTTTGAAGTAATAAAAAAAATTAAACAAGTTATGAACTTGAGACATAGGGCATGTAGTTATAAAAGTTGGAATGTTTCAAGAATCCTATGTTCTTATGTCACTGTTGCCATCAAGTATAACAATGAACATCCTAAAAAATATGTATCAAATTGGATTATGAAAGATAAGTATGTACATGCTTATCAATATATGATGGACCTAGTTCAAGGAGAGAAATTATGTTCTAAAACTTAACATGAGCCCCCATTACCACCTCTAAAAAAATCAAGTAGGACAAAGCAGAATAGAAGAAAGGAGATTTGTGACAATTTTATCATAGGTAATAAGTTGACAAGGAGAGGGATGAAAATGACTTGTAAAGCATGCCTCCAACAAGAATATAACATAAAAGCATGTTTACTGAAAGATGTATCACAACAAGCTTCACTGATAGCCCTATCAGTTTGGGTGTAAGTTAACAAAATAATTTTTTAAAATTATTTATGTAGGTTACATATGATGTTGATAGATGCATATTTGACCATATTTATACCTCATATTTGATGTATTTTTGCTTGATATTTTATACTTTTATCGTATATTTGGGACTTAATTTCCCCCATAATTGCCTTTATAGACTTAAAGGAGAAGAATTTGGATAAAAACGTGGCATTAAATGAAGATTTAAAGCATAGAAGGGATACAAGGTCATGTATTTGGGCGTGAAAATCCCTCAGGTCATGCAGAATCACGAATTTTGAGTATTCTTGGTTATACACAGTTTAGTATACAATTGTGTATCAGACCGTGCGTCACTCAAAACCTTAAAATTTACTATAAAAGGACGTGTTCAAAGACAATTGGGGAGAGCAGACACTAGGAGGAAATTACAGAGGCTAAGATCGTTCAGAAGGGGTAATTTTAAGTCATAGAAGTGCAAAATACAAAGAAATCATCGAAAGATCCATCGGAATACAAAATCAAACCTCTACCTTATAAGAATGTTTAATAAAAGACAATCAGGGAGATTTAGAATTATGAACTCATTGTTTTCAAATCGTTTTTGTTTCTGTTGATGTTTGATTTTGAGTTCTATCATGTGTAACTAAACTCTTTTAGTGTCCAGGTTAGATGAACCTTAGTTTTGTGCAATAATATGCTTTAATTCTCTTATTAATACAATTGTTTGGATTGATATATTATGATTCAATACGTGTTTATTATATGCTCTAATAGATCTAGAATATTAATGCATAATCTGATTTCATAACATGGAGATTAAGAAATCTTGTGTATTAATAGATCTATCGTAATTGGAAGGAGTTTATTGCAATCCTAGAGATAGGATGACCTAAGTAATTCAGTTGATAACCTTAAGATTAGTTATTAGACTCATGAGTGAGGAGTTATTAACATACCATAGGAATTTTCACAATCCAATAAATCAATAAAACAATTGCATAATAAAAGATCAATCAATTAAGGGTATTTAAGGAGATTCAAAACCTAGACACTAATTGTTGATATCGATAATTTCTTAAGTGATTTCTTAATTCTCTGTTTAATCTTACTACCTGGTTTTATTTAACTTGTTTAAGTTTTATTTTCTTTACTTAAAAATCACAATCAAATTCGTAGTTTAGATAATAGGATAACCGTAACTACTAGTATTCATTGTCTTCGTGGGATCAACCCATACTTGTCGGTATCAGCTATAGTTACGTCGTGCACTTGCGGTTAGTTCAATATTGACACTTAGGAAAAGTGCAATCAGAGGTCAAAACAAGTTCTACTGTTGGGTTCGGGATTCGGATTCGGGATTCGATGCCCAGCAGCTAGCTCAATGGTGAGAGGCGTGTTCTTAGAAACAACAAAACCTTGAGGTCTTGAGTTCGAATCCTGGTGAAGTAGGATTTCAAGATCAAAGAGAACAATTCCGATTATGTGGGTTGCGGGGGATTGCGGGGGTGCTGGGCACCGAATCCCAAATCCCGAATCCGAATCCCGAACCCAACATAAAAAGGTGCCTTTTATGTTGGGTTCGGGATGGCTCAATGGTGAGAGGCGTGTTCTTAGAAACAACAAAACCTTGAGGTCTTGAGTTCGAATCCTGGTGGAGTAGGATT
>JAOSBM010000205.1:31879800-31893487 GCA_027568955.1 Erythroxylum tenue | reverse complement strand
GGTTTCCAACGCGTCTCGCATCGTTTCTCGATCAATTTTTGTTACGGGATGTTGGACATTCGTTTTTCGATTCGATTCGGTTTGTATTCCGATTAGCAATTCTTCGCTATCTTTGTTTCGCTTCGTTATTCGTTTCATTTTTTGTTATCCGTTTTTCGTTTCGTCTTCGGCTGGGATCCGGTTTCAGATCGGGTCCCTACATCTACTATCCCATGGACAAACTTCCTGTAACATCTCATGTTCGGAGTTAGACCCTAGAATAGTGAACTGAGTGTACTGTGAGAAATTAGTACATGGCATGCTCATGCATCATTGAATATTCACACACATGTGAATATTTATTTCTGATACATTAAAAAAATTGTACATGCATTCATTGACATTTTTCGAGTATAATTGATTGTTAAATGCGATTAAAATGTGAATTATGTCTTATTTGTGTTAAAATTTTATTTGGAGACTATTAGTATTATTTCGGAATTTTTGGTAAATTTTAGGAAATTTTTAAAAATTTAGGGTAATTTGGACTAGAAAAATATTGAAATAATGGGCCAATTACATTGTGACAAATGGCTCACATGCAAGGTGAAATGTGGCAAGATCTCCTCAACCCACGTAGTCACCTTGTTTTGTAAGGAAAATTTTCTGCAGCTCATTCTCGGTTGTTCTTCACCACATGCACCAACACTAAACAGCTTTGCTTATACATCACTAAAACCAGACCATATATTTTGTTTTATCAGTAATTATTTATGTTTGATTCATCCACCGAAAGCTTTATCTACTCTTACTGTTGGGAATTTTTACTGGAAACAAGTAAGTGATGAAAAACCGTGAGCAATGTTCTGTTTTTGGGTGTTGTATTTGATCTTACATTTGAGATGTTTTAGAGTTAAGGAAAAAGAATGAAATTATATGCTGAAATGAGGTTGTTGTTGGATATTAAAAGACATGCAGAAACATATATGTAGAAAAATTGATGAACAGCTGTATGTGAGTGTGTTTTGATGTTCATGTTTTAATTTTGAATCTTTAGTTGTTTTTTAGTAAGATGAGTTGGAATGGGAGTGGAAATGTACAGAATATAAGTTAGAAATGGTGTAGAAGAAGTGAAAAAATGTATCAAATGAATGTAAGATAGAAAAAAGAAAACATGTAGATGGTATGAAATTTGCGTGAACAATAATATGCGTTTTCGGATGATTATATTGAATCTTGGATTTTTGATTTGTTTGAGTTGTGATGAGCTGAAATGCAAGTAAAAGAGTTGGTTTAAGTGTCTTACGTGTTCATTGAATAAGATAGAAGTGAGAAAGTCTGGAAAAATGGAAGAAGATGAAGACTGCGTTTTAGAGAGAAAGAGAAGAGAAGAGGAGTTGCACCTGATGGTTTTTCCAGAACTGAGCTGTGTGATTCTTTTTAGCCACAACTTTATCATCCGATCTCCAAATGACTTGAAACTTAACCAAATAGACTCCAAAGACATTGTTCTTTCTCTCCATAAAAAATTAGAGCCATCTGAATTCGTTTGAGAAAGATTTGATTAATGGATTTAGGATGAAAGTGAGGAAATGTGCTGGAATGTTATGAACTGGAGAATTTTCACTAAACATGCTTCGGCATTTTGATTATATCTTGATCTGTAGATTTCCAAGTGAGTTGATTCTTAATTTAGATTAAACTTGAGACATATGTCTACAACTTTATTAAGAAGTAGAATTTTAATTATGTCTCTAAGACTTTAAAAATTAGCATGAAATTGAGTCTTGGCTTAGGCTGTAGCACTACCAAGGACAGAAATCATGTCCTGTTGTTATTGAATAAATTGTATTGATGTAGGCCGAATTAGACTAAGGTGTCTTCACCAAATTTGTATCTTATGCTCTTAGATTTAAAATGGTATCAATTTTGTAATTTTTTGATATTAGAATTGAGAGATATGAGTTGTATAACTTGAATGCATGATCATGCTCTAGCCAAAATTTCAAATGTATATAGTATGTGGTATTATAAGCGTAACTCGTAGAATAATGAACCAAATTGAATGATTTTGGTGTCATTAGAAACTTAAGACACAGAGGAACAATTTTATAAAAGAAAGTGTTATAGGAATACATCATTTTCTTGCTCTTATTGATTATGTAAAGTTGACCCGAATGGGATGATTTCAGCAACAGCTAGAATAATGAATGAGTGTGCGAATAGTAAATGAATGTGTGAATTTTGGCATTATTAGAGTACATCAATTTGTTATAGAAATATACCTAAGAATTTGTCATTGCACATGCATGATACATGATACAATTATACATGTGTTTACTTAATTACATAAGCAGTACAATAATGTGAAGTTGTTTTAATGTATATAGGAGAGCAAGTAGCGCGACCACTTCTAGATATCGCCGAAACATCAAGGCAATAGGCTTAACGGAACAATTGTGAGTGACCTAAAATGGTCTCACTTTAATTTGATCTGATATTACTGAATTGAATTTGATATGTGATGAATATGTACTAATGTGTACTAGATTCTGGACATGAAATGTCCGAGGAGTTTTGATGCATATGAATATCATTGAAAGTGCTACTTGTATGTGAATGAGACTGCCTAAGTGATTCTCAATTAAAAGTTACTGAATGTTATGACTGACTGTATTGACTAAGATAATGTGAATGAAAGTGATTAATTGTATTGAATGAGTTATGGCATGCATTTCATTTCAATACATGTAATATAAAGGCAATTGTGACTGGTGTTGCTACTGACTGAGATTGCTACTGAAAAGAGCTTAAAGCTCAAACATATGTGGTTAGAGCCTAAGGCTCACTGTGATTAATGAGCCTGATGATACAGGATATTGAAAAAGCACACAGTCACAATAATGTAAAAACGAATGTGAGCCTCATATATATAACATTCACATATGATTTGAATTCATTGAATGATTTGTAAAGCTGTAAGAATGTTATATGTTTGAATACATGGTATTAAACCAATGATTGTGTTTTATTCAAGTATAATGAAGTGATAGTTTGATTAGATTGTTTGACTGAAATACAATTTGTTTGTGATAGAACTTGATGCTAATCAAGTTGATATGAACTGTGTGACAAAATGTTTATGATTGATTGAGTTTTATAACATGAGTGAACCATTGAGGATGGTTACTCTACTGAGTTCGTAAAACTCATCAAAATTGCACCGTTGACAATTTCAGGTTCGAGAGTGAGACGACCTAGCTTCTAAGACTCCATAGAAGCATATTTTGTGCAACTTTGATGATTAGTCATGGCTCAAAGGTTGGTCAGCTGGGAATTGAAGACATAGTCTGTTAATATCTTTTGTTATTCCTCATGTTTGTAGCGTACTGTGTAGACTGAGCTGTTATGCTCATAGGAGGATGTTATGTAAACTTAGATGTGGAACTTAAAGTTACAGTGTACATTATGGTTATGATATAAAATGAGGATATTTATGGATTTTAGCAAATGTGTGATTTGTGATTTTAATTACGTGACCGAAGGGCGCACATGCATGTGTCAGATGGGAGTGGGGTGTTACAGTTGGAACGTGTGAATATTTAGTTCATGCATGAGCATGCAATGTACTTCTAATTTCTCACAGTATACTCAATTCACTATTCTAGGGTCTAGCCCCGAACATGAGATGTTACACTTCCCACCATAAAACATAGTTAATTTCTCATCTCAACCATCCATCTCCTCATACCTACATTGAGCATAAAGATATTTAATACAAGATAAGTACTTCTACATTGATGAGATATAAACACAATCTAGCACTATGTATAGTCCATATAGACCATAGTAGCGTTATAAGCTCTAATGCCAATATTAATCAAGTCCAATAAATGTTGATACTTGGTTACACTAACAGGAAAATGATCCCAACCTGATATTGGTATTATATGCATTTGCCATTATTCTTAATTTAAAACAATAACCATAAAAGGAAAAAGATAGTGTATATATCTTCCATTAGATAAAATCCTAGATGTACTAAGACTAGGTACTAAATATTGGTTCCCTAAGTTTTGTTCTTCATTTACCATACTTATAGGAACATAGAAGCTAAAAATAAACCTCTAACTAAAATGTCTCCATAATAGTGATCAGTTGTAACTACAAGCATGGCCTAATAAACCATAAGGAACATATTATAGCATAAAACAATCAACCAAAGTAAAGTATACTATTCTTTTTGACAATGTCCTCCTAATTTTGTGAGAGTAAGATCACAATGTAAAACATCATGAAAGTAACACAAAACTCATTAAAGTAAAGTATCTACTGAAAATAACATCCTCAATGTACATAGGAAGAATGTTATTCAGTTACATACTACACAATAACCACATTAATATGCTACTGAGCTTCATCTGAAATAACAACAATCATTTCAAATAGCTATTGATATTTGCATTCGGATTGGAAAACTATGGCCATCAACTTAATGAATTCCAATACACACACACACACACCATAAAGCAACAACTTTGAGTTTGATAACCCTAATAGACTAAGATATGGTGTTGGTTAATGGAAGTTATTACCATCTCCTTCTCAACAAGAATAACAACAACAGAATTTCAATGTCTTCCCTAGAAGATTACACTATTGTTAAGTTTCTTTAAGAAAAGCTGCTCCTTGATGCTAACACGTAATGCCCATCAGCCTAACTATCATTAACCATTTGTCAAAATTTTCTATCTTTATTCTACAGAGCATTAACCATAACACAAAGAACAAAACATAAAAAAATGTCTGCTAAAGATTTATATGAATATGCATAATTTTATGTCATTATATTCATAAATATTGGCTGAATAATGATGTGATTTCGTTATATTAATTGGACTCATCTCTTTAGTTGTAGATGATTTTATTGCGTAATTAGTAAAATTAATATTTATTTTGCTTTAGGAGGTTAGAAGTGGATATTGGACTAAATTTGGCTTCAAACATCTTCCTGGAGCATCATTTGTCAAAGCCACAAATTTTGGAAGGATAAATTCAAATATGACATAGTGCTAAATTAGATGTGGCAAGATCACGCCTAGAGTTAGATTCCCTCTAAGAAGTTCAGTTTGATTAAAGGACCTATTCTCGGCCCTATATATGGATTTTCATTTGTTTAAAAGATTATCTTTGGAGTATTGAAAGAAGTTAGTTGCTGGGTAGGAGAGGGAGGAAAAAATGTTACAAACTTTCTCATTATTCCCCTTTGTCTTTCTTTTGTTTTCTTTTCTTCTTTCATCTATCTTTGTGTGGGACTACAACCATGTGTAGCTAATTCTAAATTTTCTGATTCAAGGAGAATCCAAACTCTAGTTGTAACGTTGAGAGGTTTTATTCTAAACTTAGATTTTTATTTCAATTCAAATATTTATTATTTTATGTTCTTTTACTTCATGAGTAATTAATATTGATTGATCTGACAAATTAATTCAATATTAATTATTCTATGACTATTCACAAGTTCAATGATCTGTAATTATCATGAATGATTGGTACAAGTAGCAAGTAGGTTATTTATGTACTTGCATATTTAACTTATAAGAAATGAGAAAACTAAATTGAATAGTTATATTTATCTCAATTATTTAAATTAGGGTTTAGCTTTTTTCATTAAGCTTTTTGCTACCATTAAATTGATATGGAATGCTATCTTGACTAATCAATTAGTGGTATATTTTTATTTGAATATTGTGTTTGAATCAATTAATTTAAGAAAATTGAAACTTATCATGGCTATCCTAATAGCTTTTAGACTAACTGCTTGAGTTATGAAAATTTATTCATTTTAGACCAACGTTAAACGTGGATGAGATCCTTCCCTTAAATTGGAGTTAAGTAAAATTGAATATCCCATTTTTATAGAGAGATAATTATTTTGATTCCTTGTTAATTTTAATTGTTTAGTTAACTAATCATAACCCCCATTCTATTTTGTCAATTAAGAAAGTAATTTTTAGTTTTCTTGGATTTTGATCCGGCTCCACAACTACTACAAAAGTTTACTGAATTAGAGATTAATTTTTAGGGCTTCAATAACGCATTCAAATAATCACCCATTATAGCTCAACATACTTGGCAGAAAAGTTCTTGTAGACGATTAGACTATTGTTAAGTTTAAATGGTGAGAAACCAATAAGAATAAGAGCGGAGAAAAGAACAAACAATTAGTTAATGTCATCCCCAGTTAACAAAATCATATGCAAAAACAAAATTGAGAGCACAAATTTATTTGAGGAACAAACATACCTAGCAAGGGAAAGATATATGCAAGTTTTATTATAAAGGACACGAAAACGCAATGTGGGACTAAAGAAACATAGTGAGGGACCACACAAAAAATGACTAAGAAAATGTTACGAGGGAAAAATGAAATTCATTTTTTTTAAGGAGGAACCGCAATCGCTACCCTTTAAATAAGCACTAGGTAAATTTCTGGATTGACGCAATAGCCTGCAAATCACGCCAACCGCGTACTCCGCACTAGGTAAACCCTGTACGACAGGCTCGATCGAGAGAGCGTAAATAGAGGGGATCGAACACAGGACCTTTTGGCTCTATGCCCCTCTACTCTACTAACTCGACTATCCCCTAAGAGCCACTGAAATTCATGCAATAAAGGACAAAAGAAACACAAGAAATGGAAGTTTTAGAAAACAAAAATTATTTCACAAAGCCAATTTAGGGTTTAGATTTTTGGAAAGTGGGTAATGCGTTATGGGTTATGGGTCATGAGTTAAATTGGATTATAGGTCAATCTATACAATGTCCACTTAATTTAACATATTGCCATATGGATATAGTGGGCATTTAACATGTTGCCATATGGATATCCAAATGTTAAATTAAAAATTACTTTAAAATCTCAAAAGTTTTGACACTGTCTAATTTGTTATCGTATTATTATTTTTATATTCGGAGATAAACGATGACATTGACATGATACGTTTGTCAATTAAAATAATTCTTTGGAGTATTAGCAAATTATATTTGTATAAAAAAAAAGAATGCTCTTCTATTCTCTTTCGCAATAGTTATATATATGAATAAAAAATTATTATATGACAATTATAAATTAACCTAAAGTTTGAATATTTATGAATATAAATTCAAGTTAATTATCTTTTTTTTTACAACTTAAACTCAATCCAGAAAAATCAAGCTCCTTAACCCATCAGAGCAATTTGTATAGTCAAACAATAACACATATGCATTGAAGCAAATGAAAACATTCATGACAAGTGAAACAAATCCATCAAGTTGCATTACAAAAGAGAGATTTCATAAGCAAGGAATCACAATTTCAACAATGACGAGGACAAAATGTCTTGAGATAACGGAAATATATTGAAAAGAAACTGAGTGTTTTTTACCAGGTTCCTAGCAAAAGCTCATGGCATTGATGAAAACTCAAAACCCATACACTGTTCCTAAGAAGCCAAGAGAGCTTCAACCTTTGCAATCTGATCGTCTTCATTTTTTATGGTTGGACTCTTATTAGCCTCATCAAACAAATCATGTTTCCATTTCTCCGCTCTACCAGGGCCATAACCTTGCCTTCCGTTGAATCTGTCTCTTCCCCTGTAATTGCCACCACCACCAGCACCTCTAAGCCTTTCTCTAGGCTGAAGGCTATGCTTTTGTGCTTCACCTCGACTTCCAGAAGCTGGCCTTTCAGATCTATCTGAAAGATGAGGGTTATACTCTCTTTCATCTCTCTTTCCGCTGGCAGACACAGAGCGCTCCGCATAGACTACCCTTGCAGTAGCAGTGGCTTTGTCACTGTTGGTGGTGTTATCTACTGGGATCTTTTTCTCCCTAAAAGGAGGCCTTTTTCTCACAGGTGATGGAGATTCAGCCTCCAATTTGAGGAAACCATCACGGCTCCAGATGCTATTGTGATTCCCTTTAGGTTCTGATTTCTCCTCTCTTCCCTCTGAACCAAGAGTCACTGATTTGTTTGGGATCCTTCTGCCTTGCTCATCCTTTGAATCCCTGGATCTAGCTTCTGCAATTGGAAAATGAAGGGATTAAATGATGGTGCTTCACAAGGAATATATAAAAAACTTCCATCCAAATTCAACACAAGAATAGCAAGATGCATATTCATGAAAACAGATATCAATATTTTACAAACGAACATGACGAGAAATAAAATAGCAAAGTTTACATTCAAATCAGTCGTGTGGAAATAGGCCACCAATAGCCAATAGTCCTGTAAGTAAATGTTACTTGGATTGTAGATAAAATTCAACCTATGATTTAATTTAATATTCACTCAACACCATTCAAGTGTTTCATCATTCAAAATCATGGCTGCCAGAATAAGTACACATGGGCAGAAACCACAACAGCTTTGCATGGATAAAGGTGAAACTGATTTGCAAGGAATTCATTTTCAAAATAAAAAAGGAATATGGTCTAATTATATATAAAATGTATCAGAGAATATAGGGAAGAACACAATAAACTGATATCCTAACACAACTACATCTCTAAGCTAATCCAACAACGAGCAGATTCAGATGCACAAAAGATAAAAAGCTGAAAATTGATCACTGACAGATAAGATGAAGGTAGTGATAATCATTCAGAACTCACAAAATCCCACAGTGAATCAGAAACTCACCAGTAATTTTCTTGCTTAAGCTTCGACCAACTTGCCCGGCCGTACCACGCTCATTGTGCTGTTAAAAAGACATGCACAGGCAAGCCCAAGACTGTTATATACAAGGAGTCTTTGAGCTCATGGATCAGATAACAATCCCCGCTACATCAGCCCAGTAAAAAAGTTCCCACAAACTGAATGAAAACCATTTAATTAAAATCAACAAAGAAATTGCCATTTAATAGCACAAATGAACATCTTGGAATGTGCATCAAATTTACTTTGCCTAGATATTTTTCCATCATCATGGTCTAGCTTGCTCATGTGAAGTGTATAGCGATCTCTCTTGAGAACTCATTTAGGAGACTTTGAAAAAAAACTTGTCGCTAAATACTTAGCAAGGAAGTCTGCTAAGGTTAGATGAAATTCTCTCTCCCTATCTCTCTTACTAAATGACATAAGCCCACAGAATTTGTTCTTCTATGATGTTATTGTGCATCTACTCTCAAAATTATAAACTGGTGCATATTCCATGCAATAATCCCATGAAAATTTAGAATGGAAAAAACCCGTGTCTCCAAAACCATGAACAACTAGGGATTTCATTCAAATCAGCAAATCAGACATCCTTTATTCCCAAGCCTTGATGATAAGAGCTGCAGATTTCAAATGTATTTGATATGCTTGATTGTAGAAGAAAACAAGGAGTTACTGCATTTGCAGGAAATGAGCATGATTTTGAGAATTACATTTATATCAAGAACTGGACCAGATTACTAAAATATTTGAAGGGTTCTAACAGAATCTACCCCTCTTCGAAAAAGCTACGCTAGTGATAAACGTAAATAAGAATAACATAAAGAAAATAAATCAAACACGAGGACCTGAAAATAAGATCTTGACCGATGCACTTCAGGATCAGAAATTTTTTTTCTCCCTTCAACTTGTCCATTTATTGTCTTATCAGATTCTTTGGTCACAGGATCAGAATCAACCTTAAAATCAGGCTCTAATGGAGCCTCATGAGGTAATGCATCTTGAAGCCGGCGCGGGTTCCTTTGATCACGATCAGTATTAGCTCCATTTTCCAGATTACTTTTGCTTACTCTTTCTATCTCTGGTTTTCCATCCCTCCAAGACCTCTTTGGACTAATCTCACACAGAAGAATATAATCCATGTAATAAATCTTTTAATGATGATTGAATGTGAGCTACTGATAAACTAATTAAAACCATGACTAATTTGTAACCTGGAAAAAGCAAACGTATGTATAAATATGATAGCATCAAACAGTTACTCAATATACCAGCACCATAATAACTGGACCTTCGTGTATCAAGGAGCGCTACCTCAGACATCGTCATCATGCAAGTGCACTTACCATTTGTCAAATGTACTAGAACATAATCTAAACACACGTCTAACAGCACGCCCACGACAGAACACAACAACTAGCTCGACCCACCAAGAACAATTCAGTCCAGCCCAGCCCAGAAAGAAATTATAAAGCTATCTGCTCTAACAGCAATTACACATACCCTAGTCTCTAGGTTGCATCAACACAGGTCCGTAAGATAAGAGCTGAAAATCGACGAAAAGCAGCACACACTAGTCTAATTCGTAATCTAATTCAACACTTAAACAAACAGATGGCTCATAGCTATTCCTCATATACAAAAAAGAAACGCACTTCCGAAGTATCTAGTCTACACAACTTCAAGAACCCAGAAATAGAGAAAGGAAACACCATTGAGCAGAGAAATCAAAACCCACCAAAATCCCAATTCAACGTACCTGGATTCCCTGTCGAAGCCGGACCGGCGTCGCTTGAGATCAGAATCGCGACCGTCTCGGTCTCGGTCTCGCTCTTTATCTCTTTCTCGGTCCCTGTCCCTGTCTCTGTCTCTGTCTCTGTCTCTGTCTCGCTCCTTCTCTCGTTCTCGTCGAAACATGTTTATAGGCTAAAGGTGAACAAGAGACAGACTAAAAGAGAAAGGCAGCAGTAGTGCAGTAGGCAAACCAGGATTTGTTGGGTTTTTACCTGCTTACTTTAGCAGGCAAATAGAGGGGTTGGGGATATAGTCATAGGACACGGATGCGACAGAAGAGGGTTTGCTTCTAAGATATTTAGATTACTTCATTATGACCGTCGGATTATATGACCGGTGTGCCTTAGACATTATCATTTTTGACTAATATGTCAAAAAACTTAGCAACTATGGATTGATAATGGGCCGGGCAAGTATTGTTGGACCTGTTTTTGGAGGCCAATATTTGAAGTCATAAACCTTGAGCTTAATACCCTGTAAGGTCATAACTAACATTTCTCAAAGGTAGTGTGTCTATATCAGTCAAACATCAAAATCTCAACTTGACCTCATCACAGAAATCGTAGCTCTAAGTCCTTAATTTGCGTTGAAATAAAAATCATCTCAATCGGAGTTTTACATCTCAAGATATACTTAATGAGCTAAAACGTGATCATACCTCAAGCATGCTCTCTCAACCGATCCCTCACTTACTCTAATGCAACTTTCTCAAAAATACTCTAAAAGATACAAATTTTCATGGAGAAATAGTACAAGAAGTTAGGAATCTGTTGCTTCAAGAATCACTTCATTTGGGGATCGGATGGGGAAGTTATACCCGAAAGAATCGAATATGTTTATACCATCAATCAATTTGTACCTATCTTGGCACAAATGTCATAACTTTTGCTACAGATTTCAGATTGACTTCATTTTTAGTTTTTTTTTAAGAGGACCTCACAATCTACAACTCTCATGAAGAATCTGAAGACCAATTCTATCGTTTGGAGGGTAGAAAAGTGGAACAGATGATATGACGTCATTTTGAGACGGAAGTGACGTCATCAGACGATACAAGGTTGGGAAAATTGCCATAACGTTTCCCACAAATATCAGATTAATGTGTTCTTTATATGGTTAGAAAGAAGACTTCAAGAGCTACAACTCTTATGAAGACCTCAGAGACAAATTCTTTCATCTGAGAGGTCAAAAAATAGAATAGGAGGTGTGACATCATTTTGAGATGGAAGTGACATCATCAGAAGATACAAGGTTGGAAAAATTATCATAACTTTCCCTAAAGATATCAAATTAAGGTGTTCTTTATACGGTTGGCAAGAGGCCTTCAAGATCTACAACTTTCATGAAGACCTCAAAGACCAATTCCATCGTCTGAAGGGTAGAAAATGGAAAAGACAATATGACATCATTAAGAGATGATGTGAAATCATCAGACAATATAAGGTTGGTAAAATTGCCATAACTTTCCCTACAGATATAGGATTAAGGTGTTTTATACATGGTTTGAAAGAGAACTTCAAGATCTACAATTTTCATGAAGACCTCAAAGACCAATTTCATCGTCTGAATGATAGAAAATGGAACAAATGATATGACATCATTATGAGACGATGTGACGTCATCAGACGTTACAAGGTTGGGAAAATTGCCATAACTTTCCCTACAAATATCAGATTAAGGTGTTCTTTATATGGTTGGAAAGAGAAATTCAAGATCTACAACTTTCATGAAGATCTCAAAGACCAATTCCATTGTATGAGGGTAGAAAATGGAACAGAAGATGACAATAAATAGTAATTGAGACGATAAACAGTAACTGAGACAGCCAAACTAAGACGATGCTGACGTCATACTAAGACAATGATGACGTCATTTTGAGATGGAAGCAAAACTGAGACGATGCTGACGTTATACTAAGACGATGATTACGTCATTTTGAGACGGAAGCAAAACTGAGATGGAACAATAAAAAGGGCATAACTTTTAGCTCAGATGTCTAAAATTTTCATACTATATACCGTTGGAAAGATAAAAGAAAGATCTATAACTTTTTAAAAGATAACTTTGCCTAAATCAGCCCAAATCAACCCAAAAACTTCCCTAAAGTCAATACATGAATTTTCCCCCTTATGAAACCTTGCGAATCATGGAAGAAAACAAAATCACATATCAATGGCATCAAAAGATCGTAGTTTTTACAAAGCTTTAGTGGGCATTTCAAGCCCCAAAACATCAATGTTTCGAAAATCTTAGATACAAAAGATACTTGAACAATGAACTACTCAAAATGTAACTAAAGCCTTGGTTTCAAGATTAGCTTAAAATACAACAACAATTTAAAAGTGGAGTGATGCCCTTGGCCCTTGACTACTCAATCTCTTGCTCTTCACTTGCTTGTGGGGAGGAAAGTGGGGGTGAGCTTGGAGCCCGTGGGTAAACCACATGAAATTGTTTACTGAGATCAACCAAGTAACCTCTCAACTAAGGGTACTGGATCTTAGTTATCTTAGGATGCATGTAACCTAGTCTAATAATCAGAATGAGATATTGTCCACATTACTCAAGGAGCCTTCATGATAGGTAGATCTATACTTGCTCAGTCTTATTTGTGTAGGATATATACAATATCTTGTTCTGTTCTGGGATGTGTTGCTTCAATTTGAAAAGAATGATAATGATACTGCAGATCCTTCATACTGCCAATTCATGTTGATATGCATACTGCCAGTTGCTTGTTTCATACTGCCAATTCATGTTGATATGCATACAGCCAATTCATGTTGATGTGCATACTGCCAATTCATGTTGATATGCATACTGCCAATTCATGAATCTTTTAGCTTGTTTCATGAATCTTTTAGCTTATTCATGAATCTTAACAGCAAATAACTATCCATAAGCATAATAACACTTTGGAGAGCTGGAGCTGAACCCTTGATGTTTTCAATTTCTATTTTTAATGCTTCCACCACTGTTTCCCTCTGCTGTTCCCAGTCCATGGCTTTCACCTTTTCTTTATATGCAGCATCCATGCTTCTCTTTGACTCCAATGCATCTCATCGACACTCACAACAAGTAATCTTCTTCTCTAGCACAAAAATCACTTGGAAGCCAAAAAACTGAAACACTGAAACATTTGGATATTTATTGACTACTGAAGCTAATATGAGTTTGAGATCAGAAGAGAATTTACTTAGTGGACAATTTCTGCAT
>JAOSBM010000205.1:31851232-31863823 GCA_027568955.1 Erythroxylum tenue | reverse complement strand
TCTCCGACGCCTTTATCCCTCGGTAAATTCCGTCGCTAATTAATATTACCGACGGAATATGTACAAATTCCGTCGGTAATTTCCGTCGCTAAACTCTATTTTTCTTGTAGTGGTAACAAAATAGTGAGGAAATTATCTTATGGATAGTAAATTTGGAAAGCACCATGTGTGTTAGTATCACTATTTTGTTGTATTATTTTTTACTATTTGTACTTGCTATTTTCATTAATGAAAAATTTATTCAGAGTTTGGCCTGTGAACGTGGCCCAAATTAAAGAATGAACCATGTTAAATTTTTGTGTATTATTTCCTTGCTTACTTTATTGATATATTTGAGCATCTCTTATTCCAACTTGATAGTTTACTTTTATTAACGGTAGAATATTTTGTAATAAATTAGGAATTTAAATATTTAATTAATATTTTATAATCTAAAATTAAAACAAAATATTAAATATTAAATATAATTGATCATTTTATCAACATAATAAACTTGTACCGCTAAGATTCTAATCATAAATGCAATGATATATATATGTTTTATCGAACATAAATGAAACTAAATTATTATTCATTTCTATTTTATATAGCAATTTATATGTAAATATAATCACACTTCTCAAATATATGGAGAGACAAATTGTTACCGCATATTTATACCTAAAAAGAAATAACATAAAGAAAGTTTTTTTTTTTTTGTACAACTTGTTACACTATTTCCTTTTTTCTTCTGACAACTTTAAAATGAAAAAAATTTCATGTGCATACTATACAATAACATATAACATTTTCATTTTGGGAATTGAATTTTAAAAAGAAGTTAAAAAATTAAATTATGGTGACTTTTTTTAATTAAAAATCAGCTGCACTCCATTTTAGAATTAATTATGAATTAAAAGGAAATTTATATAGATATAAATCTGCATCCAGCTCTTTGTATTATCTTTAAAGTTATTTGCATCAAATTTCTTACCATGAAATTATTGACAAAAATTATACTTTTATACATCCTTAATGAACTAAATTTGTAAAAAAAAAAAAAACAAAATGGGATCTTATGTATAACTCCTCTTTCACTCTCCCTATCTGTATACGTAGTAGTGCTCCTTTGCATTCACTCATGTCTCTACTACCTAGCTTTCTCCATTCTAGTTCTTTGGCTTCCTATTTTCGGCTTTAGTTCACCTTTATGAATATATAAACTTATACAGAGACTCATTGATATACGTTTCGACTATTTGTTAAGAGATTTATATTTCTGCTCGTTGTTAAGTGACCGTTTCATCACAATAGTTTAAGTTATTGTGTGAGGCCAACTTAATTAGTTTTATATATTCACTAACATACCCCCTCAAGTGAAAGTCCTTTGAGCTTGAAACTTGCACAGGCCCACTCTACCTTGTGCTGAATAATAGGTGGGTGGTAGGATTTGAACTCACGACCACTTGGTCATAAAGGCTCTGATACCATGTTAAGTGACCGTTTCATCACAATAGCTTAAGCTGTTGTGTGAGGCCAATTTAATTAGTTTTATATATTCACTAACACTCATTGATCGCTTTCTCATTAAGCACAACGATCACTTGGATTTCAGGGTACGTAGTGCTTGTAGAAGCTTGGAAGGGAGAATATTAACATGATACTTCTGCTGCTATGGTGTATGCTTCTTTCAGCAGGTTTGATTTTTAAATTTTTTTTATTATTCTAGATTATATAAAATAATGAAAGCAACAAAAACGGCTTGCATGGAAAGAAAATTTAAGATCTCTCTAAAGCAAATAAATGCCACAAAAAGTGGCTGATTCTTTGGAGTTTTGGAGGCAAGTTTCCAGCGTTGCATGGAAAAAATGAAATTTGTATAAGGAGTCAAGACTATGCAACACCTATCTCGCTTGGGTTTAAATAGAAAATACTTGCATAGAAGTACAGAAAAATGTTGAGGAATAGTCATGACATGTTCTCATATTTACCATACCATCCATAGGTTCAGAAGTTTGCAGCTACGAATCAGTTTTTTTTTAATAAAATATTTGGTATTCCTTTTGATTTTGGATTTGAAAATGGAAAACTATATTGAATCTTCTTCTTGCAGGGTTTGATGCTGATGCCCTTTCCTACGATTACAGTGCCATTATAGAGGTTAGTATTCTCACCATCTATGTTTCTGCTGATTTTATTTATTAAGAAAAAAGGAAAATTCCAAGTTTCAGAAGCTCATTTTCTTGCTGAAATGCATAAAAATTTAAGTACTTGGCCAGGCCTCGTAAACCGCAGTATGATGGAGGAATCGTTAAGGACATTTCTTTCTAATTATAGTGTGAATGATTACCATTAAAATATGTTGTCAGGTAAGGAAGACAAAGGTGAGAATCCAAGTAGTGAATAAACAAGGAAATGCCTTGTCTAATGCCACGATTTCAATAGAACAAACGAACGCTGGTTTCCAATTTGGTTGTGCCATAAACAGAAACATCCTGACCAACACAGCCTGCCAGAACTGGTACATTTCCAGGAGGTTTAAAGTAACAACATTCGAAGATGAAATGAAGTGGTACATCACAGAACCCTCACAGGGACATGTTGCATTATTCTGCCGCTGACGCCTTGCTGAAGTTCGCCAAGCAACACAACTTAGCAGTTCGTGGCCACAATGTTTTCTGGATGGCAGGTTCCAACCAGCTGGGTGGGTCTCTTCACTCTCATCTCCAAACCTTTACAATGCTGCCAAAGCCAGAATATTCTCAATCATGTCAAGATACAAAAGCCAAGTTATTTCCTGGGATGTTGTCAACGAGAATCTACATTTCAATTTCTTTGAGACCAGACTTGGACCAACTGCTTCAGGTGCTTTCTAAAATTTTGCTCACGCAGTTCATGGAGGCGCTACATTGTTTATGAACGAGTTCAATACCATAGAAAATGGCAGAGACCCAGCTTCCACACCAGCCAAGTACCTTGAGATCTATCCTGAAATACCCTGACAACGCTAATTTGCGAATGGGGATTGGACTTGAGTCCCATTTCCATTGGTTGGACCTTGCTTACATGAGATCCGCCCTCGATACTCTGGCTGCTGCTAACTACCCTATTTGGCTCATAGAAGTTGATGTTTCAAGTGGTCCTAATCAGGTAAGATGAACTAAGTCCCTTTCACCCAACCACTTCTAATCTTGTGCATCACATGATCATGTCCTTTTGGATGTCTTGTTCAGGCACAATTCTTGGAGCAAATTCCAAGAGAGGGCCATTCCCACCCAAAAGTAGCTGGAATTGTGGTATGGGCAGCATGGAAGCCATCAGGATGTTATGCAATGTGTTTGACTGATAATAATTTCAGGAACTTGCCTACTGGCAATGTAGTGGACAAGCTACCGGGCGAGTGGGGTGTTCTCAGTCCTCTGATTGCCAACACCGACGAAAATGGCTTCTTTGAGACCTCGCTTTTCCATGGACATTATAATGTCACAATCCACCATCCCTCTTCCCTCTCTTCTTCCCTGTCTCAGAGTCTAAAGGTGTTTCCTGCTGATGATGCTCCTAGTACCTTGTTTCTCCACCTGACTGCATGAATCGTCCTTCAATTGTACGTAAAAAACACTCCTGTTAGGTTCAATAATAAGTTTTCACGACTAACATACGGATTGCGTACTTTACCGACGCGTGTTGTTAGAAGTGGACTCTCTTGAGGTCATTAACCTTCTTTCGGCCTCCCTTTTCATTTTGACTGAGCTTTCTGTTTTAGTGACAGGTATTCGAGAACTGCTTTGTCGTGACTGGGATGTTCATTTGGAACACACGCCTCGAGAGGGGAACCGCTGTGCAGATCATTTGGCTTCTCTAGCCTCGATCTCAGCGCCAGGCCTATATTTATTGCGGGAACCTCCCTGGAGCATTTTGGATGACTTCCACCGAGACAAGCAAAGACATCTTTACACTCGTTCCCTTCGTAGATGATTAGATTATCGAAGCTAGCCTCCTTTTGTTTTCTTTTCCGTGAAAAAAAAAAAAACTCATTGTTCACAAAAGACCAGTAAAGAAAAGTCTTCCTGGGCTCCATTGATTGCTTCTATGCTTTCCAAGTAACCAAGTCCAAACTTGCCACAAGTAAGTCCTCAATTTTTTTAAATTTGGATATTCAGAATTGAGTGAGGTTAAATCCATGTTAGAACATATATAGGATCGAAACAAAATTTTCATTACCAATCAAGAACATAAGTAGTTACCAGTTGTGTTCTATAAATAATGAAAAAGAAAAATACATCACATCAACATGACAAAGCATTCACTAGAAAACAGTGGAAGTGGATGGTGAAGTTGAGCTAGTTAGTCCATTCCATTGCATTTAGGTCATTGTCTTTCCTCCAGCTGTTATATTAAAGTAAGCTCCTATGGAAATCCTGAAAAAGCAGGATTTGGTGGTCTAACGTGAAATGAGTTTGGTCACTGAATTTTTGGTTTCTCGAATTTTATTGGTTGTGCTACCAATATGCTGGCAGAGCTTTAGGCTATCTACTATAGAATGACTTTAGCATGGGACCGTAGGTACAAAAAGATTTTGTTAGAATTGGACTCGCTGGAAGCTATCAAGTTAGTTACCCAAAAATGCTCTCAATCTCATCCTTATTTGACAATTGTTGAGGATATTTTGTTTTATTTACGGAAGGACGGGGATTGTTCTATTGCTCATACCTAATGAGAAGGCAACCAATGTGCTGATTATCTAGCGAAATTAGAATCTTCATCTTCACAGCATTGGCATCTGTAAGAGATGCCGGTTTCGGGTATTCGACAACTTCTACAAAATGATACTTTGTTCGTGACATTTTTGAAGCCATAGGCTTCTTTGTGGTCTTTCATCGTCACCCAAAAAAAAAAAAAAAAAGCATCACAAATGCATATACTAGTTGCCACATCCCACGCCTTCCACCGGACAAGTTGCATTATTTCATGTCCAAAAAATGAGTCATTGTAGTTGCACTTAGAAAGTAACCATCATCCATTGGTATAAACTTCATATTCAATGACCACACCTTGTTTAAAATATTCCGCCACTTTTCAACCCCATAATAGCTTCCCTTTTTTAAACAATGATCCCTGACCTGGATTGATAATCGTCCATATGAAGCAGGTTCTCTGCATCTACATTATTAAAATTGAAAAACTAAAAATATTTTCTAATATTAAAATAAATTAAGAAATATTTAATAAAAAGTCGCCAATTAGTACCAAAAACGGGTTAGCAACTACGTAATTACTAAGAAAAATGAGAACTGTGGGCCTAATTTTCTTCTGCCTGTAATAAGATATAATTGTTTCCTGGAAAGTAACACACGTAGGCCCTCCCTGCTGGTTTTAGCAAGTAGGCAAAGAGTGACAAATCTACACGAAATCGCCACTTTAAATTAAACTTGGAATCACAGAAGCAACAGTCAAAGACTCGAGAGGATTCCAGCTCCGCCCATTGACAAAAAATAACATTGGATTCATTGACTTAAAGTGGCCATTCTGCGCTGCGGCGACTCGACCAAGCCAAGAGGCAATCCACAGAGAATATATTATATAAAAGTAGCCGACCAATAACTCAAAAACAATTATATAAATGTTAAATTGATGGGACCGTAAGTTCATGTTTGGTGTCTTCTTTTTCAGGAAATTATAAATTTGAACACACGTGCATGCCGACGTTAAAGATATGAACCACGACAGAAAATTTTGACATACTAAAATAAAGAGATATTTATATTTCTTCCAAGCCTTTTTTTTTCTTTTTCTTCTCGCATTTAGCTTAAATTTGTAAATAAATAGTACTTATATCTTATTATTATTATCATAGTTATTATTACCATTATTACCATCATCATCTTTTTTTCACGCTGGTCATTTGGACCTTTTTTATTAGTCAGGGATAAGATTGCATACTACTGAATCTCTCTAGATTTCGCGTGTCAGCGAGATTTCTATTAGATTATTATTGTTGTTGTTATTGTAGGCTTGTAGCCACATATATGTGGAATTTTTAGAGAGTTTACACAAATTGAACCACAAACTTTTATACTTCTTCTACTTATACTATATACACATTGTCTTTGTATACAACTCATTTTTTATTACTTTTTTTTTACATATGCTTGTAAACTTTAATTCGTTGAATTTTATCAACTTAATCACTAATATTAATACTAAATTATGATAAAAAAATTAAATTAGATGTAAATAAGTTCATATATAATAAAAAGATTCCATATTTTAACATAAAATTTAAAGGTAATTATAAAAATCTAAATAATTCTATATATAAGAATATTTTCGTATTTCAATATAGAATCTTATAATGTAATGAATAATTGATCCTATCTAATATGTAAGTTGCTCTTTATATCTTTTTTTAATGTGAGAATTTTGTTGTGATAATATGTACTAATTTTTTATTTTTAAGAAATCACAAGTTGATAATAAGTGCAAATAACCCTCACCTTTTTATATTGATAATAATTTGGACTTTCACACGTTATATTGGTTAATCTTGGATAATTAAGAAGGTGCGTGACATGATAATAAAAGTCTGGACCAATCAGCATAAACGTTTGACGATCAGAGATAGAAAAGGAGGAAAAAAGATGAACTGTGTCTAACCAGGGTTAAGCCTCAATGGCTTTAGGGTGGTTGAGAATCTGGGCACACCGTGCCCTGCAAAAACAGCTACACTATAGAATATCCTTTGTTGACCCTCTTTTGTGATTTTAAAGACATTCCTGTAAATGACGATTGCAGTATTTGAAGTTTACTATCATGGGCATGACAACAGCTGCACAAAAATGTACGTCCTATGTGATTCTACCACGTTGGGAAAAAGTCCTTTGCATGCTATTTATTATTTAGATCTTTTGTTTAATTTTATAGTGTCTTATTTTGTCTCATAAATCTCAGTCATTTATTTATATAGGCCCTGCGTAGGTCCTGCATAAATGAACGCGGGATTCGCATAAATGAATGGCTGAGATTCATAGGACAGAATAAGACACCATAATATTGGACAGAGAATCTTGTCCCCTTATTACCGTTACAACAACATTCAACGAAAGCCTTTATAAAACACGAGAGTTGAAAAAGTCTAGTATTAGGCAACTTTTTCCCTAGTAGATAGATACTTTATTTCATCCACATATAATGCAACACAATGAAAACATTAAATATTAAATATAAATAAATATGTATAAATAAAAATATAACAATTTAATGCAATATATAATACAATATATATATATAATATGGTAAAGATTAACAATAAAAGATAAAATAAATAATTATATACACAAACTAACAAAAAGGACAATTACATAAAAAAATCAAGTAAGTCATTATAAAATATTAATTAGACTAAGTAAGAAGTTGTATAGGCTAAATAATAAGGAATAAAGTATAACGTAATCAAAATATCAAGGCTAACTATAAAACGAAAGACTTGAAAACGAAAGACTTGAAGGACAATATCTAAAAGATCTAAGAGAACGATAAAGATCTCACTATATGAGATCTTTTTATCAGTATCCTAGCTAGTATATCAAAGTTTTCTATTACAGGTCATATTCTCGGTAAGTTTTAGAAGAGTCATATCATTGTTGATCACTTCTCCTCAACAGAGCCATATCATTCTATAAGCTTAACGAACATTTAGTTTATCCAATCAAAGATAAATCAATTTATATGCTACGCTAATTATTAAGAAATTGTGAATTTTATAAAAAATATTTATTTTTATAAAAATCATTAATTATAAACAAGTATTAATTATAATATGACAATAATATTCGTTGATTTATTTGGCATGTCTTACACACATTAAATAAGTTCAAATAACATGATTGGGTGAATCCACATGTTTAACTAATATTTGGTAAAAAAAAGTATAAATTAAACCTTAATTTTTTATCAAAATACAAATCAAACCTAACGTTTCGAAATGTTTAAAATAGAGTGTTGGCTCCCAAATTTTTTTTTTGGTGAATAAGCATGATTTAAATTAATTATGAGATCTTTATGAATTTATTTTGTGGAGTTAATTATGATATTAATGTTAGTAAGGTTTTATGACATAGGTTAATTGAATTAAGTTTTAAGGTAGTAAGATTGCATTAAGTGTTGGACTCCGTTTTCGGAGCCCAACATCGGATGTCAAAATTCAAATTACAAAAGATATCAAGCCTAATAATTCTAAAAATGTGTCTAAAGTCTTGCTTTACATGAACTAACTTCAACTACAAAATATGCATAATCGAAATGATGCCTTGACTCTTGGTTACTCGATTTCATTCTCTTCACCTAAAGATGGGACGAAAAGGAGGTAAGTTTGAAAGCTCGTGAGTAATAATTTATAACGGAAAAATAAGCAAAACCTTTGAAAACATTCACTTTTCATAGAAAACTCTTATTAAAATCCATAAAGCACTTGTTTCTAAAATTCTCATCATGTAGTCAAATTTACAAACTACAAAAAATGAATGCATCAAAATTGTTTACATATCATAAGCACATAAACACATTAGAATGGTTTGGGTGGATCCAAAATAGAACGTACTATACATTTCCCATAAGGGTCCTGTGTAGCCGTGAATAGAACGTACTATCGCAATCTCATATAAAGGTCTTGCGTAGTCGTGAACTTAGGGAAGTCTATGAAGGAGCTCTATGTCACTAGCGAGCAGACGGGAGAAGCCTTTTGTTAAAATACACTTGACTTAACTTAGGGGACCACCACGAACCCACATAACATATAATTCATGACTTGTAAACTTGTTGCCCAAAATGGCACATTCTCGAAAACATGATTTTTCATAAATGTGAGATTATTTCGAAAACCATTTCCGAAAACATGATTTCATTTTAAAATTCTTTTCACAAATCATTCACACAATTCATATATCAAACATATAGCAATTTCTCAATTCATTCAAGAAGCAATAAATGCAACACTTATGATGCAATTTAAATCATTAAATTTCCTTGATTCAAAGAAAATATTAGTGGCTTATTTACTCTATTATAAACATGTACACACCTTGAATTCCTTACTTGAAACTTTGCTCAAAAATGTCTCTCCCCTTGCTTTTCTTGCCCTTCTTGATTTCCTTTATCAATGACAAAAATCCCACTCAATAGGGTTTTCAATTGAAAATTCCTCAAATCACAATCACTAAAATTGGTTCTAGAATACCTAAACCCGAGCATTTCTTAAGCTTTTTGAACCAAAATCCTTCTAAAAATCCAAAAGATTAAAATCAAACATACCTTGAATCTTGACCAAATGAAGAGTTCTTTGGCTCAAATGGAAGCTTTTATCTTCCTCTACTTTTTTTTCCTTCTTGAACACTCTCAAAATCTCTCTTGAAGGCTAAGAAAAAATGAAACCTAGCTCAAAACTAAATCGAAACCTAGCTCAAAACCCCATTCTTTTCTTTATTTCACCGAAACCTCTCTCTTCTCTCTTCTCAATTTCATTTTCTTCTTCTTCAATTGCAAGACAAAGCTTCTCTTCCCTTTAATGCCCTTAATGAGTGTAAAAAATCCATTTTACCCTTCCTTATATGCCTTGTATCTTTTATCCTTAGGTGATCTCCCAATAATGCCCTTAATGCAATCTTACTACCTTAACACGTAATTCAATTAATGTATGTCATAAAATCTTACTAACATTAACATAATAATTAACTCTACGAAATAAATTCATAAAGATCTCATAATTAATTTAAATCATGCTTATTCACCAAGAAAAAAAATTCGGGGGCTAACACAGAGATACGAGTACCGTTTCGTACCGACCAAAAAATAGAATGATTCTTGCTCCATCGATACTGGCAGTAAATACGAACGGTATCGATGTTTTTCGATTGGTACAGGCTGGTACGCAAAATACTGGCACATACCGGCTAGTACCATGAATTTCAGAAGGTGGAGGACCAATTTGCAAATTCCAAAAATTTTACCCTAAATAACCCCCCTCGACTTTGCTCTCACTTGACTCTTGCCTCTCACACTCACTCTCGCCGTCTCGCCTCTCACTCTCGCGTGCCTTTCACCGCCTCCGCCGTCGTTCTGTCTTCTCCAGTTCTCCCCTCCCTGGTGTTTGTCTCACTCTCTCCTCCTTCCCTCATCCTCCTTGGACCTCAACTTTCTGTTTGGCGTCCCCCGAAGACGAATGAAACGCCACCGCACCACCACACCACGTCGTCACCGTCGCAGTTTGGGCACACCGCTACACCGTACCACTGCACCACCGGACGCCTCTGACAGTCTGACCTATCACCAAACCGAAGACCCGATATGTCGATAAGGCATTTGTAGGGGCACTTATGGCTGAATTCACGACCATAAATTTTGGCAGGTCAAAGAGTATGTAGCAACATATCCTTGATATGACTAATATCGTAGCAAGACTTAAGACACTAGGTATGGTTGTGGAAGACTCCTTCTTAGTGTAGTTTATCATGAACTTACTTCCTACTGAATATGGATCGTTCTACATCAATAATGACACATTTAATGATAAGTGGAATATTGATGAATTATCCAATAAGCTTATTCAGGAGGAAGTGAAATTAAAGAAACAAGGAGTTCTTTCTATTAACGTAGTGGGTCAAGGAGCTAGAAAGAAACTCAAACCAAAGAACAAGAATTTTAAGAAGAAAGAATATTTTAAAGTTCCACAGGTTGTTGATGGTGAAAGGAAGGGACAAAAGTTAGATAAATGCCACTTCTATAAGAAAAAAGGACATTATCAGAAAGCTTGCCTAAAGCGTAACGCTTGTTTTGAAAAGAAAGGTATACATTATGTTTTTGTATGCTTTGAATCAAACTTATCTGAAGTTCCTTCTAATACTTAATGGTTTGATTTTGATGTCACTACTCATGTTTCCAATATTATACAGAGAATTTTTACAATCCAAACCATAAGCCCAACTAGCAACTTTCTGTTTATGGGAAACCAAATGAAGGCCCCAATTGAAGGTGTAGGGACTTACAGGCTAACATTAGATACTGGGTTTCACTTAGATCTAATGAACACTCTCTATGTACCTTCAATTTCTAAAAAATTAATTTCTGTGACTAGGCTTGATGCTAATGAATATACCTTTAAGGGTGGACATGGTTGTTTCAATTTGTATAAGAATAATTCCTTTATTAGTTATGGAATGTTTATGGATGGTTTCTATAAATTAAAACTTGAAGTTTTTCCTGAATCCTTATTTATTGTTAATCATAATGTTGGAATGAAATGTAGCTTGGTGAATAAACATTCTGCTTACTTGTGGCATAAACGTTTGGGTCATATATCCAAAGAAAGGTTAGAAAGATTAGTAAAGAATGAGATTCTACCAAATCTAAATTTTGCTGATCTTGGCTTATGTGTGGAATGCATTAAGGGAAAGCATAACCAAACATAGTAAGAAAGGAGCCATAAGAAGCAACCAACTTCTTGAAATAATACACATCGATATTTGTAAACCTTTTGACACTCTATCCTTTAATAGAGAAAAATACTTCATCACTTTTATAGACGATTTTTCATGATATGGATATATCTATTTGTTGCATGAAAAATCTCAAGTTGTAAATACCCTTGAGGTGTTTGTAAAGGAGGTTGAGAGGCAATCAGATAGAAAAGTGAAAATTATAAGATCTGATAGAGGTGGTGAGTATTATGGAAAGTATGATGAACCTGGATAGTGTCTTAGTATGTTTTGAAGTAAATCACTTGTTCATACAGGAATCACGTAAACTATATAAAATACACAAGAAGGGGGTTGAACTGTGTATTCTTTTCAAAAATATTAGTTGAGATTTCTTGAAAATCTTTACAACTATCAGATGAATACCAAAGATACTTTACTAAAGTTGATAAGTATTGGAATCGCAAGTAAGTTTATCTACTCGTCTAACAACAAGAAAATTAAAGTGTAAGGGTTAGAGAATAGACGTCGCGATTTTATACTGGTTCACCCCAAATCTTGGGCTATGTCCAGTCCTCAGAGTTTGTCTGATATTTCACTATACTCTTCAACTTTACAAGTATTCTTTCTACCCTTCTAGAGCCTCTTCAGGTCTCTTTCACAAAGTATTCTTTCTGTTATCTTAGCCTCTTCGGGCTCCAGTATTTCTTTCTCTCTCTAAGAAAGATATTTTGAGCTTTACATTACAGTTGTATTTGCTCTCTTGTTTTGCACTTTGAATACAGAATTTCTCTAAGTATTGTACAATCAGAATTTTCTCTCTTGTAAAAACTTTATTTTAGTCTTCGACTAGGACTAGTATTTATAGCCTAAGTCTCCAGCTGTCTTATAGAGAAACTGCTTCTTGAATCTTTTAGAAACCATTATTTAGTTGATTCTTGTAACTAACTCCAACTAACTAACTGTCTGACGTTCTAGAGTATCTTCCTTTTTGTATCGTCTAATATTGTCGCTTCATCTGGTACTGCGCTTCATCTGTTGTTGAGCTTCCTCTATGATGATGTGTATCGTCTATTGCTGACGTATCGTCTGGGATGACTAAGTGTTACTTACATTTTTCTGCACACTTAACAAACTTATCAAAACA
>JAOSBM010000205.1:31832513-31844045 GCA_027568955.1 Erythroxylum tenue | reverse complement strand
GTAATCAATCTCATTCCTCCCAATTATGAGGGGAATGGAGTATTACCCCAAAATGGGTAATCAAATTCATACCCCTCTAATCATACTCCCCTATCAAGCATCTATCTTCATTCCATTCTCATTCCTTATTTCTCGTACCTACGAAACAAGCACCCTTTTAGTCATGTGATGTTGCCTGTCAACCTCACCCTGCACGTGCATGGAGATATAGAAAGCACGGTAGACTGTTGAAAGTTTAAGAGTCCAGGTCCATATTGTCCATCTATACCACGGCCTTTCCTTCATCTTTTTCTGGGCTTTCAGAGTCCGTTCTTTAGTGTGCCGCTAGTATGGATGTGTTCTGTTTAACATAAGGGAAAATATGCGACAATTTTTCATCTAGGGCATTTGGTCTAGTGGTATGATTCTATGATTCTATCTGTGGGTATACAGTTTTTGCATCCAAGCCTAGGGAAATGATCAGTCCAGAAAATGTTAAAGAGGCAGATATTTGATTTTACAAATCCAAGTACCACTCCAGAGCATACTAATCAGAACAGGGCAATCAGTATTCTCACTTAGGGTGTGAGAGATTTGACTTAAATTCTCTGAATACCCCCTCCTTGCCTACTATTTCCCTCCCTAGCATATTTCAGCTTGACATTATGACATGTTAACCTTGCCTACTATTTCCCTCCCTAGCATATTTCAGCTTGACATTATGACATGTTAATATATTATAGCCCTGAAAAAAGGTTGTGGCTATAACATATATGATAAATTCAGGAATCCCATGTGCGCTTCCAAATAAATTACAGCTTCAGATTATGTGCAGATATTCACCAAAACTCAGTGGAACATTTTACCAAACTCTCTGACAACTGAGGCAATCACAAGAGAGATCACTTCACCAAAAACAGAGTCAATTGCACATGAACTAAAGCCAAGACTTCAACATTTATAAATTATAAGCACACATGTATATACCTGTATCTTGGGACATGTGATCTACAAGTGAGACAACCACACACAAAAGTCCATGCATCCAACTGAATTATCATATATTGCAACAAAGATGCGTTGCTACAAATCCCTTTCAATTCATGGTCTCAACAAAATCTATTCAATGTTCGGATGTTCCTGTACTAATATCCACCGACTTCTCTGTAGGATCTCAGAACTATGAATTTATGTTGTCTTCTTTCTGATACACTACACGAGTAAACAATCCATGAAACATTAACCATTTATCTTCTTAACAAAGAAGTTATATCAGCTGCTGATGTTAAAGGAAAAAACATATCATGAGTAACTATTTTAAGTATGCAGTCTTATAGACAGTAGAAATATTTACATGATATCTAACAATGCAAGACACAAAGATTCAATTTCCACACTAGAATTATCCTTATTTAGATCAGATCTTTAATAAAGCTCAACAAATTGAGACCTAATAAGCTCTAAAGTTTTGATACTTCCCTTTATCTATTCTAAACACCTTATTAGTACTAGTAGTATGAGGTTAGAAACATGAGTTAAAGGATAAGAAATGAGTACACCTTTCAAGGTTTTTGCTTGCAATTTACAGCCTAATATAAGAAATGTTGTGCAGATTGACAACCTGGCAGATTGATAGGATCAATTTGACCAAATACAGTAGTAAACAAATTAATTACAATCAAAGGGCATTTGGTCTAGTGGTATGATTCTCGCTTCGGGAGCGAGAGGTCCCGAGTTCGATTCTCGGAATGCCCCACTTTGCTTTATCCTTTTCAAATGTCATTCTATCATCTGGTCAGCAGTCAACTCAAGTACAATAACAAACCATTTTTTCCATGACTGCAATTACATTAGTAAATTCAGGGACCTATTATTATGTTTTGGCATATTTTATGTGCAGAATGTGACCAAAAGTCAATGCCCCCATTAAAAATGGATATACCAATAAAGACTGGATATGCATTATTTTGTGTTTCTTGTGTTGTTTTATGATCTAAACCAGTAAATTTATATATAAAATAAGAAGATGGGATCCACTTCAAGATGAACAAGATAAAATCATACATGTACCAGCTTCATTTAGAAGAAGAAAGACCAATGACACCTTCTATCAACCTTCTTATAATTGAAACTTTCATGAGAGATCTCTTCATCAAACACAACCAGCAAATGCACATAAAATTAAATGCACATACACCACATATCTATAAACATGCATGTCTGTACAAGCAGTCAACCGAATTAGGACATATTGGTATCAGGAAGCATTCATAAAAAGTCCTTTCGTTGACTTAACTAATCCCTGTTCAAATTTTTGGATAGTACAGTGTTCTTCTACTAACATCAACCAACTTTTCCAATCAATCTCAGAAATATGAATTATGCTGTCTTTAATCCACAACATGAGAAAAAAATCAATGCACCACGCAAAATTCATCTTGCGAGCAAGGAAGAGGTACTAACATGATCTCAAACATTACACACCAGGAACACTCAATTTCCAGAAAATAGTCTGCTTATTTTGATAGGCAAGAGATGATTAGTCATGTCCAGCTATTAAGGCCTATAGGCTCCAACGTTTTGCTACTCTCCTTTATCTGTTACAGTCACCTTACTAGTAGTATGAGGTAGAAATGTGACTGGAAAGGATAAAAGTATAGATCTGGAGAAAAAACATGAGAACAGTTTCTCAGCTTTTTGAATGCAATCTCACTGACAAAATTCATCGAAGTACCAAACAAAAAGCCTAAGACAAGCTAATGTTGGTGCAATATGATCCCCTTTACAGATCCATAAAATCAATTTGAGCAAATACAAGGCAACAAATTAATCATCATTAATTCCAACCAAAGGGCATTTGGTCTAGTGGTATGATTCTCGCTTTGGGAGCGAGAGGTCCCGAGTTCGATTCTCGGAATGCCCCACCTTGCTTTTGTCCTTTTCAACTGTCATTCTATCATCTGGTCAAAAGTCAACTCTAGTAAAATAAAATACCACTTTTTCCTTGAGTACAGTTACATTTAGTAAATTCAGGGACCCATGTACTATCCGAAGTAGATTACAGTTTGACATACTTTATGTGCAGAAATCAACCAAAAGTTGATGCTCCCATTAAAAATTGATATACCACTAAAGACTGGATATGCATGAATTATCTGCTGTAATAGCGAACTCTTTACATGGGGACTGTCCGTGTCTCATCGCAAGGCTTATTTTGATTTGAGTTTTGGGTCATAGCGCGGGCTTCGGGTAGGCAGCTTTATCTGAAAAAGGGCCGGGGCACAAGGATCCTGGTACTGTCCAGGGGCGAAGAAATCCGGAAGTGACTGCAATGAGCAAAAATCTCACTCACCGGCCTAAACGACGAGCAAACCAAAAGTTGATGCTCCCATTAAAAATTGATATACCACTAAAGACTGGATATGCATGAATTTTCTTCTTTTTTTTGTGGAGCCGGGGGATTGTTGGTGGGGGTTGGTTTCTAATCTATACTAGTGAAACGTTAAGTAACATATGAAGATGGGATCCATTTCAAGATGAATAAGCTAGGATCATACATGTGCCTAGTTTCATTTAAAAGAAGAAAGACCAATCTAAAATTAACCTTGTCACTGAAACTTTCATGGAAGACCTCCTCATCAAACACAACCAGTAAAATGCACAAGAAATTAAATACAACACATGAACATGAAAATGCATACACCAAACATCTACAAACATGCATGTTTGTACAAGCAGTCAACTGAATTAGGACATATTGCTATCAAGAAACATTCATAAAAACTGTTTTCTACTTGTTGACTTAGCTAATCCCTGTTCAAATTATTGGATAGTACAGTGTTCTTCTACTAATATCAACCAACTTTTCCATTGGATCTCAGAAATATGAATTATGCTGTCCTTGATCCACAGTATAAGAAAGAAATCAATGCACCATGTAAAATTCATCTTACAAGGAAGGCAGGTACATCAGCAGCTGTGTCCAAGGAATTGTAACTTGCAAATATGCAGTGTTAGCTATCAGCTGTGGACGTACTAACATGATTCAAACATTACACACCATGAAGATTAAATTTCCAGAAACTAGTCTGCTTACTTTGATAGGTCAGAGAACAACAGTCACATTCAGAAAATTAAGGTCTATAGGCTCTAAAGTTTTGGTGCTTCCCTTTATCTGTTCTAGAAACTTTACTAGCAATATGAGGTTACAAATGTGACTGGAGAGGATACAATTATAGATCTTGACAAATAAACACGATTACACTTTTTCAGCTTTTTGCCTGCACAATTTCATTAACAAACTTCAACCAAGTACCAACAAAATGCCTAATAGAAGTGCAATTTGATTCCCTTTACAGATTTATGCGAGCAATTTTACCAAACAGAAGGCCACAAGTTAATCAACACTAATTCCATCTTTTACCTTTAAAAAATTAAGACAAATAATCATCCTCAACAGAAAAGGTTAAAAAATTTTATTGCCAGATCTGGACTAAAATCAACAGCATAGCTATCAAAAGGAAGTTTTAATAAGCACATGTAACTTATACTAGTCAGATTCTAAAGTTTGAAGTGATGAGTAATAAGAAGTTCAGAAATCGAGGATAACTGCATGGCCCTGGAAATCAATTCAAAGCCACCTGTTTTAACTTGGATACATCGCTTGAATAATTTTTAGAGTAAATTCAATCACTTCAATGAACTACAAACCAAAAACACAAAAATTAGGAAATGGAGTGACTGTTGATGTGGGTGACTGCAGAAATACAGATAAAAGTCGGCCATAAGTTTGTTTAAATCAGTTCATCTAGTGGCGACAAAGTCATTTTATGTAAAAGACATTCATAAAAACATAACAAGTCTCAAATGGATAATTAACAACAATAAACATAAACTCAAAATTGCATGATTAGAAGGCTAACCAAACAATCTATGAGGTTATTAATGGACAAAAAACAAACCATCAAACTGCAGATCAATAAAGCAAAGTCAGATCCACTTATATGTCCTTTGCATCTGACAATAGAATTAATGCAGCACTAAGAATTAATGAAAAGTCTAAAATTAGAAATCTTGTGATCTTATCATCTTTTTACATCAGGAGACTAATTTGGGGACTAAGTCATCTTTACCAACTACACAAGATATGCATTTGCTCTAGTAGCATGATTCTACTTTGGGCGAGAGAGGCCCCAGAAAGATTCTCGGAATTCCTAACCTTATTTCTATTCTTTCAAAACTTCAGTCAAAATAATTGTGATTCGATGATCTGGCTAAAAGTCAAAGCTAGAACTACAACATGAATTATAAATCTACATATTCTTTGTCCTTAGCAACATTGAAGTTAAATCATTCCGTTTGTTTTCTGGCCAAAGCACAAGAACAATAACCTACAACTTTCATGAGTTCAAAATACTAATTCTTCCAGGATTTCAAATATTGGGATTGTGAAGCAAAAAGCAGGTAATTTAAGAGTTCAATCTAGACATACAAATGCGTCCAACAACAAAAGAAAAGCCACGTCTCTCAAGCCCCTCAACTCTGAGAAGTGGTGCACGAGAAGATCATTCACCTGATCAAGCACCCAGCCAAAGTGGACTAAAACAGTTATGTTTATTACGGAAGAATCAGAGAATTCTTGGGCACTGCACTGCATGTATTGCTACATTCATAGCGCAGTTGCAAAATCTTGGCAAAGGCCAAAATGGCATTAAAATATAAAAGAAAGGAGCATATAACTAATAGTTCCTCAACTCAAAACCTTACACGACCCAGCCATTCAAGCCTATCAAGTCCGCGACCCATGGATGCACCGGATTTAACTTTCAGCTCAAATAACCAAAACTCGTTAAACGATTTTACATGGCCATTTCTTTACTGAAACTTGAATCAAAAACAATAAAAAAGAAAAATTCGAAGTACACATGAATAAAGCGAAAGAAAGACACCAAACCTCGCCAGGACGAAGCTGATTATCATATTTAACAAAGATGTACAACACCACCAAATACTACAAGTAAATCGAGCGGGAGAAAAGAGAGAAACTTTATGACCGTGCTACGATGCTCCGTTCGCATGACGGGAAAACAGCGGAAAAGGAAAAGAAAATTCTCTTCAGAATCATTTTTCCCTTCCCCTTTCCTCCATTTTCTCGACAAAAAAACGGACCCATTGGTAAAGTAAAGCAAGAAGAATGTGTTACGAATACATGATTCGGTTGTCCTGGCTTGTACTTCATCTTCTCGAATCTCTCTCGCCCTGCTTTTGGATTTTCCCCTTTAAGTAGTTTTCATCAGCGCGTAAGTCGTTTTCTGATACATACAAATCGTTACTTTTATTAATGGTATACTCATATTTAAATTGTATTATTAATTTATTTTTATTTATTAATCATATTTTATTAACAGGTAATAATATATTTATTTTATATAGTAATATATTAAATATTTTTATTTAATAATAAAATTTATATTTATTATTTAAATAATATTAAAATTAATTATTTAATTATTATTATTAATTAATTTTCTTATTTTATGACTTGTTATAATGTTGATTAACTCTTTCTATTGTATTTTGACAACTTTGATTTTAGTATTAATTAACTTTTCATATCTTATTACATCTATTAAACTTATTATCAATTTTGATTATATTTTTTATGTCGGTCCGCTAAATTCAACATAAATATTAATTAATTTTTCTATCTCATTATTCTATTGAAATACTAAATGATTATCACTATTAAATAATTATTTATAAATAGAAATGAATATATATATATATATAATAAAATATCCATAATTATAACATATCAATCTTCTTATTTATTAGAATTATTATATGATAAAATGAAAAATTAAATAAAGCACTTAAATCTAATGAACTTGGTAATAATTATTAATAACATATGATAAATTAATATTTATCAAATTTTATATTAATTTATACAATGTTTATTTATAATCTTATGTAAGTAATGGAATGTAAAATAATTTAATTTTTACAATTCTATTTATTGACGATAAAAATCAATAAATTTAAATTATTAATTATTTATAAAAATATGAAATATAGATAAATGAGAAATCATTCTATTTATTAGTATTAAATCTAATACAAAGATAATTTATTAGCATATTAAACTAATGAATGTGTCATTGCAAGCAGTAAACCTTAAAGTGGACAAATTTGATGAGGGAAGATAGTAACTGCTAATGCTCGGATGTGTTGACTGGCTCGCCACCCAAGTAGTACATTTCGATATTGGTGTAACCTACTTCACTATTGCACCTCTAGGGTGCCAACGTATCCTTTTTGCAGATATGTCGGGGACCAGTTTTTCCAGATCTGTTTTGTAGCCTGCTCCGGCAGCTTCCCTTTCACTAAAAAAAAAAAAAAAAGACCCTAGTCACTACAGCAGCATCAAAATCACTGTTTCATTCGAAATAAGAATAAAAATAAGTATGTTTACACCCATAAATCACACATCGATTAATAACTGTACAGTAACTCAAGCTAGTTTCCATCTCAGTAGCAATAGAAACTAGAAAGCTCCTCCAAAATCAAAAATCAACCCACATGAACACAAAGACAAGATAACCCCATGGTCAGACATTAATATCCAGTTAGACCCAGTAGAAGCCACTTCAATCAGTCTGAAATCCAGTTATCTGACAGTGACTGCTGAGATACTAGAAAATCTCGTACTTAATTTTTTGACTTTGAATGCTTTACGAGCCAGTCAATAACTGTATCAATGTTGGTTGAATTCTTGCATGAGATCACGAAACAACAAACTTCTCTATCAGTGATGGATTTGAGGGCCCTGCAAAGTCCAAGGAAATTAACTCATGGTGTCACCAAGTGGTAAAAAGGTTGCAGAAGATTGAAATTTTGACATGACACGAGCACCAACATTACTCCAAAAGACTTGGGAAAATTTCAGTAGCTACTTACATCTGTTCTGTAAAGTCTTGTTTAGACAGTGCTCCGGGTTTGTCAATTTTATTCCCAAGTACCAGCAAGGGGATACCATTTAGTGAGGGCTTACTCAACAGGTCATGTAATTCGTTTCTTGACACAGGTAAGTTATCGTAATCAGCAGCATCTACAACATATCTGCAAATTCAAGAATCGGGTGAAATTATGTAGTCAATAACTTGGAAAATCAGAAGTTGACTGTAAAAGATAAGCATAAAGACATTTAACATCTGAACAGCCTTTATGCAGTAAAATGTCATATATAGTTTCATCTGGGTGAAAATTTTCAAATTTAAGAGTGATGAAGCAAGTATATCTTTTTCGTAGGGAAAGGGGTGCCTGCCAGTGGAAAAGATGATGGACCAAAAGCCAAAATTCTACTCTTACTAAGGACTAGAGACTGTGTCAACAGATTCACAATACCGTTAAAATAACCAACTTAAGCTTTGTAGGAGGAATAAGTAGTGCATGCTGAAGGTATAATAACAAATGGAATAATTAGAATAAAGAGTTCCTTAAACAATATCCCATAAAATCGAAGGCTTTATACGGTAAGTGATGTATCCAGTATCAATGGGATTGAATTACAATGACGAGTGCGAGAATTTCATGCAATGAGAAAAGTGTAACAAAAGATAATCCACGGTAAAATCAGGGGCCTTGATGTTACAACTGCAAAATACAATAGCCAAACTGGGAACTTGACAAAAAGGAAGATGGCATAAAAGATATCCAGGTTAAAGTCACGAGTACCACATATCATCTTCCCTGGGATATATTCTCACAGTTTGTGTATATAAAAGATCAAAACTAAAGTAAAATGTAAAACTGTTATGTATATAAGCATATCCGTACACAATGGCTGAAACTGCACGACAGTATCTTTCCCACATACTGCGAAACCTTGGTTGACCTCCAAGATCCCAAAGCTTTATTGTGACATTTCCTTTGGTTACCTTCCTCATATTAAACCCTACCTGCAAACAAAAGAAAATAGTCAACATAATGTTCAAAGTTATACAAATAAAAAGCTTTGACTATAAAAATGAAACCCTCTAGGCAGCATAACGCAAGGAACATATTCTGGAATTATCATAAAGATGACTCACCGTTGGGATCATATCCTCACTATATCCACCTGTCTGGAAGAAAGAACCAGAAACATAAATTGACCAGCACCACCAAACAAAAAGTACACAAAGAAATAGGAGATGATCCATAAGAAACTTCACTTACTGCAACAACATTTACAAGTGATGTTTTTCCAGCATTCTGAAGTCCTATCAGAGACAGCTCCATTTCTTGCTTGAAAAAGAGACTATAATTAAAAAAAAAAGTAAGAATAGAGACCATATAACACCTCAATTACACATTCTGCTTCATAACAGGCGTGCATTCATATATTGTGTCTTCACTTTAGCACAAATCTGACCGTTTCACAGGAAGTATTCACTCATATGTAGGGCAATATACCAATGAGCCACCAAAGTACCACTAGTTCACTTCAGGGCATAGTCTTCAATCTATAAACCTTAACCTTTCACTAATCAGTTTATACATCATAAACAATTGAGGCAACACTTGATATTGCCCCGTGATGATTAATTCCCATTGGCTTTTGCCATTGCCTTCATCCCAAACACCATCAAACATTTAGGCTTGCCCATGTTCTAGAATGCCATATAATTCCAATACTCATTCAAATTCATGCTAAAATGTTGAACAAGTAGCAACAACCTACGTACTTGTCATCTAGGTAAGCAACAAAACTTTTGTCTTCCAAAAGCAAACTACTAACCATAGAATTTATATTAATAACTAAAACGAAAATATCCCCCAATTGCTTCAGATTAACCGAAAATTCAAACTATATCAACAACAAAGGAATTAAGCAAACAGTTGTAACACACTAATCCGAGTAAAGCTTACTTACCAGCGTGCATTCATTAAGAATCCAGCTCAAAAGATTCAATCTTTTTGGACAGAATATAATTTTTTTATTAAATACATCAAAACAATTAACCTAATTTCAACTTCCAAAAGAAAAAAGGGATCAAATCAACAATGATAACATGCACAATAGAAAGAAAAAAAATCCGTTTGAGATTACCTTCGAAGCCAATTGAGAAAAGCTTCCCACAATCCCATTTTTCCTTTTTTTTCTTGGAAACGATCGGAGTTAAAGAATTGGGGTTTCGCTGGATGTATTAATAAACTTTAAAGAAGCTGATTAAAATTCTTCGAAGATTGAACCTCTCCAATTCCCTCGCGGTTTATTCAAAAATCGCTAACTCATGCTCTACACAATCTAATGATAATTGAGGAGTCATGACCATGAAGATGTTTTACTCTTCTTCACGCGCACTATGAGAGCGTGGAAAATTTCAGCCAGCTGTAGCCGTTGTTTTCAGCAATTGTGATTGGTGGAAGTCTATCGCTCGCTTTGGGGAAGCGAGGGAGTTTACATCGAGTGATCATCAAAAACGACGACGTGTGAGTGGGGATGACGATTATTGTGAGCACAAAAAAGACAAAACTGGCCCTAAAGATAAATTAAACCTTACGGGTAATCTGAAAACTTTGATTTGAATTTATTAATGAATAATTAGATTCAATTACATTAATGAGATTGAATTGAATTCAATTTACATTGTTTGGAACAAATTCAGTAATAATAAAAATGAATTTAATTACACCGTTTTGAATGAGAATGAATATAGTGAAAAATGAGAATGAATATTATTATTATTATTATAATGGTTGGTTAAGAGGAAGGAATGATTACTATTACCATTAACAGTAATTGATTCGTAAAAAATATTGAGAAATAAAATTTATTATATTTTAATTAATTAATTAATCATATTTTAATTACTTATATTGTAATTAATCAATTACAATATATTAATTAATTAAAATATTATAATTAATTAATTATATTTTAATTAATTAATTAATTACAACATTTTAATTAATGAATTAATTATATTTTAATTAATTATATTGTTGTTAATTAATTATTAATAATATTTTAATTAATAATCTTTGAAATTCAATCAAGTGAAGCATAAGAGAGTGAGAAGTGAAGTAGTCCAAAAAATGAAAGAGCAAAAGAGTAAGACATTACCTCAAGCTTCAATGTAATTGAATTCCTATACTTGGAGGAGTGAATTCAATTTATAAAAAATATGGGTTTCAATTACATGCAAGAATTAAATTCATCCCATTTTTGTGTTTCCAAACAGAATTGAATTCAATTTACTCCTTTCCAAATGTGCTGTTAGTGTTGCATAAGAATCCGGATCACCTGTCACCTTCATGACTTTTAAGTGTTGCAGAAGAATCCACGTCTCAGTTGAATTCAATTGTATATTCACTACAGCAGAGTAGGGCTTATAAGCAAAACACTTACATCCAGAACTCAAAGGAAACGGAAACAGTTGAAGATTGAGTGAACTAAAACAATAGAGACGTTATAACATGGAAAAGCTAGTGGTTCTGCCGGATTCTGGCTGAACTGATTGTTGTTATTCGGATCCATAGGTTGACAGTTCTACGTCGGGTAGATGA
>JAOSBM010000205.1:31790911-31824229 GCA_027568955.1 Erythroxylum tenue | reverse complement strand
GTCATGATCTTGCCTTTTCACGTGTCCTTCCCATTTAATATCTTGTCAGACGTCTCAATGGCCGATAACATGAGGAGTTCGACCAGACAATCAATTCTGCTCGGTCTAGCCGAGCAGTGTACCGAAAATGGGTCGGTCGGCTGCCTATGGGTCGGTCAGCACTTGACTTCCTCGGGGGGTTTGGAACACATGAGACAGATCGGCCATACAAAGCTCGACCTGCTCGAAAAAGCCGACCACAGTGGTAAAGGTTCGGCTCACAGTGATGAGGGGGAGGGTCTGGTCGGTCGGCCTTGCCGAGCCGTTGACCCTTTTTCCCTATTAACACTTAAGCTTAAGCAACAAGTCTTACCCTTTCCTATTGGGGGCGGGATGTTACAGAGGCTTATCGGACGAAACTGGGTTAAACTAGTCGGGGAAGGGGTTTTGGGGATAAGGACTAGGAGGGTTTGGTTTAAGTCCATTTCCCACCGATCCTGTTTGAACGTTGCCTGAATGTACTCAGTCACTGTAGGGCCGACCCTCTCCCATTGCTTCTAAAAGAATAGAGCATTGAAACCATCCACCCAAGGGGCTTTATTCAGATTCATTTCGAAAACCACACTTTTTACATCGATGGGGTGTATGGGTTTGGCTAAGTCTCGGAGATTTTCGTCTGAAATTGAGGGGAAAGCTCCTATGAGCAAGATCCGGTAAGGATGTCCTTCCTCTCTCGTATACAGATAGGCAAAGTAGTCTCTGGCTAGATGCCTCAGTTGTCCTTGGTCTAAGACTAATGCCCCCTGGGAGTCCTTGAGTCTTTCAATTCGCATTTTCTTTCTTTTTGACAGGGTTAAATTGTGGTAATATTTGGTATTCCTATCTCCCTGCGAAATCCATTCGCACCAGGCTTTTTGGTGTCAAAAGATTTCCTCTCCACTCAAAACCTGCACTAGTTCTCCACTCAAATGTTCTTCCAATGCTAGGAGGGAATCCAAATTATCCTCAGACATGACGTTTTGAATGCCCTGTAATCTTGCTAACAGTCTTTTCTTTCGATGAAAAATATTTCCAAAGTTAGAGCGATTCCATCTTGTGAGGTGTTGAGAAAATTGGGCTAAAGATTTACTCATTATCTCTCCTTCTGGTAACCAATGCTCAGCTACTACCTCATCGAAACCTGGATGAGTTAGCCATGCATTTTGAAATCTAAAAGCTAGGGAACCTATTTTTCTGGGATACGGTTGATGTAGCTGAATCCACATGGGACGATGGTCAGACCCTAAGAAGGGTAAGTGGTAATTAATTGCCTGTGGGAAGGTTTGAATCCAATTTGTCAATCCAAAGACTCAATCCAACCTAGCTTGTATCATGCTTCGGCGCCATGTAAACTTGGAACCAACGTACCCCAGATCATGAAGGTTGCTTTCATGTACCCAAGCTTGAAACTGAGTGTTCACGATCCTCATGGAAGTGGCTCCACCCCGCTTATCTGCTAGTTCCAGTTTTGCATTAAAGTCCCCTCCTACTAGCTATGGTCTATATATGGATCTACCGATCCATTCTAGAGCAAGCCAGAGATGCTTTTGAGAAGACGGTTGCGAGCTAGCATAAACTGTGGTAAAATCGAAAGAGTAAGCCTCATACTGGATTGTGGTATGAATAAATTGCTGGTGGGCTAATACTATGGAGATATTAAAATCTCCCTTCCAGCGCATCCAAATCCCACCCGCGACACCTACGGTTTCCACTCGGAAAGAATAACGAAAACCTAGCGTGCGAATCACTTCATGGGCCCTAGTTCCACTAATTCTGGTTTTCAGCAAAACAAGGATACCCGGATTATAGTAAGGTAATTACACAGAATTAGCCGAAATCTATTGGCCCCTGCCTCTTGACAATTTCAAATTAATATCGACATAACAAAAAGGTTTAGCTGGACTCGGTACCTCCCATAGGAGCTTCCTAGATGCTTTGAAGATCTTAAGTTATAGGGTCACTTATAGAATCAACACAATAAGAATTTTCATAAATATATAAGTAATGTTCCGAATAGAATTATCATATCAAGTCAATTTAATGAACCTATTATCCGATAAACACTCTCATATTTCTGTACTTTAATATAAGAGATTAACTATTTTCATTGTAAGGAAAAAGTTATAATATTTGTTATTATTTTTACTTTATTGACATCTGATCTTAATAGAGCAACTATTAGGAAAAAAAATGAAGAATAATACTTAAAACATAATATGAATCTTATAATTATGATCTTGTTATAATTTTATTTACAAAATATATTTATTCTATAGATTTTATCTTACATGTTAATTAATTAAATAAACACATATAAGATAAAAATCTCTTTAATTAATTATGTTACAAAAACTACAACCGATAAAGGTAGAAATTAACATATAGGTCTTGTTTGGTTTGCTATCAATCAACTATTTTTTAGCTGATTGGTATGCTTCAGTTGTTTGACTCTTCAAACAGCTACGAAAGCTGTTTGGAGAATAGCTAGTCCAATGGAAAGCAAAAAAATTATATGTAAATTAATACATCAATTAATAACTTTAATTTTGATGCATTTAGCCCCAATACACGACCTTTTGGATATGATTAAACATACTTAGACTAATGGGAAGGGTTAAAAATCAATTTTGCAGGGACAAGGTAAATTGGTTTTCCTTATAATTTTTTTTAAAAGTCATGTACTCATAAGTCATTTTACACATAAATGGCTAATACTAAATAACTAATTTGACCAAATATCTCTAACAAACAACTAATGTAATCTGCTGGTCAAATCAGCTGATAGAATCAGCTATCAGCTAATGCAAATATATATATGCAAGAAGAGGCCATAGTACATTAAGAAAGCTTGCTTTCTCTTCTTGCATATATATTATTTGACAAGAAAGAAACTCTGAGATTTTTAATTCTTCGAAGCTAGTGGATGAAATTCTCACAACATTACGACAATGATTACAGAAACATATATATTTAATCAAGGCCAATGATCCTAATCTTTGTTTAACCATTACAGGAAGAGGGAGACTGGAAGTTTTTGGGTACCTTCTTAGCCTCTGACTTATATTCTCCCTGTTATAACTTATAATTATAATCGGCTTGGAGTAGACTTGTGGATTTAGGCTATAACGTGATTGATAGTGGCTCTGTCGCACGCTTTACATTTTGCTAGTTTGCATTTGATTCTTGAATGCTACATATCAATATTGGTCATTATGATTATAATTATAGAATGCATTATTTTGTAGGATTGAGGTTATCATACATAATCAAATTGTTTTTTTTTAACTTTAGTGACTCTAACTCGTAATCTTTCGGTCATAAAAAAGTAACCTTATCAATTTAATTTACCTTTTATGTTAAGATTTATGTCTTTTTAATTAAAAATTTTGAAAATACCCTTTTAATTTAAATGTTTGGAAAATTTCCTGCAATTTTAGAAAAAAAATTAATTATCTTATATTTTAAATAACTTCCATTAAAAGTACCTTTTACTTACTTATTAAGATTTAGTCATACTTATTTTAAAATGCTAAGATTAACAACCGGTTAGGTTGGCAGTGCCAGGCTCAGGCTCAGGTTCAATCGTCAACAGCCCAGTCGTAGGTGGTAACCTCCCATGCATACGTAAAGACCTAAACCTAGCAGCTATTCCTTATATAAGATACTACTTTGCCATGATTCAGGTACGATACTAATACCCTGCTTTTCTCTGTTCTCGGCAATCAAAACCATTACCAAAAGACTGACTTAAGCATCAGAGGGGTTTGCCGACGATCAACCCCCGGCGTGCCTTTGTTGTTTTGCAGGTATCTCAAGGCCAAAATCTACCAACTTTATGGATCCAAGCAGCAACGTCCAGCCTTTACAGAATCAGGCTGAACCAACAACAAATTTAAATTTACTTCAATTCTAATTTGGTTCACCCCTTATGTTAAGACTTCGACCATTTTAATTAAAATTTTAGAAAAAAAAAATTTATTTTACAAGAAAACTAATTATCATCAATGTTAAAAAGGACTTCCATTAAACAAAGTACCTTTTTACTTGTTTGCTCATACTTATTTTAAAATGCTCTTAATATTTAACTTTGAAATTTTGACTTTGTGTTGAATTATATTTTGTATCATGCATTCGATACCAAATTTTCAACTAAAATATGAAATTGATAAAAAAGACAAAACTCACACTATGTGTTACACTTTCGTATCAATTTGAAACTCGAAGTGATATAATGATTATATTGCGAAAAGATAAGTATTTAATTTTTTAAAAAAGTAGAGCTAATAATTTGTTTTTCTACCAAAAGATAAGTTTGTATAATTTCTCAAATATAATCACGTTGTATAAAAAGCAAATAAAAAAGAACTCAATCTGTTGGATTAATTCAATCGTAAAATCTTAAATCGTCTAAATTTTCGATTCAATTTACTTTTGTAACCCTTATTATGAAAAATTGATCAGTTTATTAATTAATCGATCAATTTCAGTAAATTAATAAATTTTTATAAATCAAAATAAATTATTTAATTTTTTTAAATCTCTGTTTTGTAATTAAACATCAAATTCTTCGTCTTTTTCAATTATATTTTAAATTCTTTAATTTTATTCAATTTTAGCCGATTTTATGATGGTCTAATATCAGTTGAGCCTTTTAAACCTTAAACTTCTTATCTTACCAATTTAATTTATAGTCTGATTTTTAAAACATTGATAAAAAAAAGTTATCGAAGATATCTAAAGCTAAGACAAATACATGCTAATATAGACAAGAGCATGTTGTAATATTCAAATGTTCTTCGTAGAAGTATAAATACCGAAAAAAAAGATTAGAAACATAAACTGCTAACTCATCATCTAGGAAAAAATAACATAATTTAACATTTAGGAGTTGTTCGGCAAATAACTTAGCATCTATTTTTTAACTTTTTAATCATCTTAAAAATTATTGATGTATTTAGTGAATGACTTATTGGTTAGCTTATTGAACCTCAATAAGCTAATTTCTAAAAGCTCCATAAGAGGAGCTTTTAGAGTTACCTGTTTGCCTAATAACAATATTGCTCTCTACTTTACTCTCTACTTTTGCTCTATGTATTTTCAAAGTTAGTTTTTTTATCATACAATTATGTCGTGAAGTTTGGAAGAATATAATAAACGAGTAAATTAAACTTTTTATTCTTTATTTAATTTTATAATATTAGTTTACATTTAAAAATACCGTAATATTAAGTTTTTGAACGTAAAGAGTCATATCAAATTAATATTTTTAGTATATAACTACTATATATCATATTTGTGTCATACTATAATTATAGATATTTTTAATTTATTAAATAATAACATTCATAATATTATATGAAAAAATACTAATATGATGTAGCTCGCTGTATCATTCATATTAATAGAGAATTTAACATTGTATTATTATTATTATTATTATTATGTTTTTAATTAAAGTTATAAAATTAATTTTTGTAAAATTAAATATCTAAATCTAAATTCTTATAAGAATATTCAACGAAATAATAAGAAATATAATATTTATACTCTTATAATTTTTTTAAATCGTGCCCTCATAAGTTATTTTACACGTCAACAGTTAATGCTAAATAACTCATTTTATTAAATATTTTTAATAAATAACTGATGTTATTCGCTGGTCAAATCAACTAAAAGAATCAACTAACAGTTAATACAATCTGTTGTTTACCCTTAATATAAAGGCTTTGAGCTTTCTTTATCTCGTAGGAATATTTCATATTTTTATGGAACACATTTTTCGTCACCACATGGAGAATCAATCATGAACTTAGAATTTCCATAATGTTGCATTACTTTCATAAGTTTTTACAATGGCAGTGACAAGTTTTCTAGTGTTGGGTGGCAATTAAGAAGACTTTGATTGATGCCTGTTACCAAACAAAAATGATTACATACCTAACCAATCACTTGCCCTAATGATGATTATAATGCTTTGCCAAATCCAAGGACGCGTACATTGTCATTAATTATGGAATAAAAACATGAAAAGAACTCTTAGAATATGATAAAGAGAAGGACACTAATAAGCAATCCAGCTCGAAACTCCATGATGAAATTCCCAACACTCGAAAGCCTGTAGACCCACCCACCACCTTTCAGAAAGGTATAAACCTAACCTTTTTTCATGAACTTTTTTTTCTTACAAAGATAGTAAAACAAACAAACCCCACTGAAATCAAAGAACAAACACCCTATTAGTACAGTATTCTGCGATACAAAGCTCCTTACTTATTTCGGTGGATGAATTCTATAACAACCGTCGGAGGCTCCTAAAGTATTTGCAGACCTAGACTGGATAACACTGCTAGAGAAGCCAGTTATTAGCACATTGATTCCCTTTGCAATATACATGCTAAAATTGTACCTCCCATATTCGGTGGATTAACTCACAGGTACCTGCCACTAATAAATTATCCTCAGACGAAATTATATTGGAAGATGAAAGAATGTTAATCACCTCTAATGAATCCACTTCTACGACAACTCGTCGATATCTAAGCGTCCATGTCAGTGTAAGGCCTGAGTAGACTCTCCAGAATTCAGCAGCTGAAGGCGAGCCCCTTCCAATGTTCTGTAAAAATCTACCACACCACTGACCGTGACAATCCCTAATTAATCCTCCAGTAGTAGCAATATTTGACCTTTGTTTAACTGCTCCATCTGTATTTAATTTGACACAATCCTCTATTAGTTTGGTCTAACTAACTAAATTGCCCATAGGCAAAGCCTGTGCCTTAAACACACAACTTTTTACAGCCCTTGTCCTGACTATCCAATCGACATACTCCATAACGGCTCTATTACCCTCTTCTGGTCAAGCAAAACCATCGTCAAAAAGGCTTCTGTTTCTCCGTTGCCATAAAAACTAGCATGCTACTCCATATATTGTAACCTACATTACCTGCTTCACTCGTAAGTGCTTCATAAGGTTGGATTTCACTCACATCCTCTCACCTTGTTGAAAAAAATCCGTATCAACCACCTCAGGAGAGAATTTGCACCAGAAGTCATTCACCCGCATCTTTGGTTAAGGACCCTCATCCTTTTTGTACTGTTTTCTTCCTCGTTTGGTGCAAAAATGAAATTGCCACAATAAAAAACAACGTAGTAAGCGTATCATTATTAGTTACGGTGACACTTGAAACAAAAGATAACATTATGAGATTCTGAACCAAGCAATATTGATTTTGTTATTGAAGGAATGTATGGACTCACCACATGGGATCGGATATAATTCTTTGGTAAGAAAGTACAACTAGGCAGGTGACTTGCACTCCATAAGTCACAGTCAGAAGGCACAATGCCTTTATAGACATAGATAGGCCACTAGTTTAGTCTATGGTAAGGATGAATTATGACTTTAAGGTTCCAAAAATAACTCATCTTCTTATTTTGTGATTACCCTTTTAGTATCGAAGGACTTACGACATGGAGTTGCTTTAAAATCGGACAACATTATGGCTTAGTGGCCATGCCATTCCTGTCAATCATGTATAAATTTGTATGCATGTGATCCGCAATTCACTGCAACCCGTAGCTTTAGTTTTACCTCCTCTCTTGATACTATCTTCTTCCCTTAGACTCCCTTATATTAGCAGAGAGAGAGAGGAGTCACAAAGAAGACTATTGATACAAGGCAAGCAGGCTTGTGCATTGCACTGCTTTTGTTGGAAGAGGTGTTCCACTGCCTTGTTCCTTTTCGGGTTGGTGGATTATTCGCATGGCTTCCTTTGCAGGAACTCAACAAAAATGCATGGCCTGTGATAAGACTGTGTATCTTGTCGATAAATTGGCCGCTGATAACAGGGTTTACCATAAGTCCTGTTTTAGATGCCACCATTGCAAGGGTACTCTTAAGGTGACACCATTTTTGCTATCTGCTTATGCACGTGTTTTTTTGCTTTTCCTTCTCTTCAGGATCGCTTGGCATGTCTATGCAAGACCATATGAACTATTACTCTCTCGAAGAATTATGAGCTCATGTTTGAGACTCGGGTGAATAATTAGAGATTTAATGTATATCCAGTCATCTTCTTTCACTGAAGATCCTTCAAATTCATATTAGACCTTAGATTCACCTTACACTTGTTTAGACAGTTCTGTTGAGTTTAACTTGTAGCTACTTCCCTACTCCTAAGATCACCCAGAATTTATTTCAGTCCTTGGATTTTTTTGAGCTTTTAAACGCTCATTCATCTTTTTCTTCCTAATATCTTTTCCATTTCTTATCTTGATGATAGAAAAGGAAGATAAGATATACTTTAGGATGACATTATTAAGCAGTTTACCATGAAGGGTCAGGATGAGTCTAGCCTGACATGTTTGTTCCTTTGATCTATAGATTTGAATCATCTGTTTCTTAATAGGAGCATAGATCCGTAGTTTTTATTTGTGTACCTAACTTCTCAAATTTTTGACATATTTCTTTTCATCATCTTTGCAGCTAAGCAGCTTCTGCTCCTTTGATGGGGTTCTGTACTGCAGACCTCATTATGACCAACTGTTTAAGAGAACAGGCAGCTTGGACAAGAGTTTTGAGGGTAAAACATTACCATCTATTGAAACTTAACATATCCTTGATTCTACTTAAACTAGTCTGTTGAACTCAATTTTGCAGGAACACCAAAAGTAGCCAAACCAGAAAAACCGGAAAACGAGGTAATCTACTAATTATCTCAGTTATTGCGTTTTATGCTATTTGATTTTCCTGATATTTGTTGCCTATGATCATTGACTAATTTCTGCTTTAAATCTGAACGGCATTGTATCCCACAGAATGCTATCAAAGTCTCGAATAAGTTTGCAGGCACCAGAGACAAATGTGCAGGGTGTACCAAGACCGTGTATCCCACAGAGAAGGTAACTGAGATTAAATTTTCACCAAGAACTCTAAACAATTTTAGTATTTTAAACATTGAATTAAATCGTATGACACATTTTCAGTAATCAAAATTCTTGTTCTAAGTGATACATTCCAATTCTCTTCAAATTTTTTTGCCAACATAGTTCCCTCATTTTCTTGGACAAAAACAAAAACTTGTTGATGTTCCAGTCTTACATGTCAGAGCATTAAGTTAACTAGTGTGCAGAAACATCAGCATATAATTAGAGCCAACAGATAAATTCTGATGAAAACTGACATTTCATTCATTTTATAGGTATCTGTTAATGGAACTTCATACCACAGGGGGTGTTTTAAGTGCACCCATGGAGGTTGCACCATTAGCCCATCCAACTACATTGCACATGAGGGGAAACTATACTGCAAACACCACCACATCCAACTATTCAAGGAAAAAGGAAACTATAGTCAGCTTGAGAATGAACGTGAGAAAAACTCCGTCACGGAGACGATCTCTACTGTGGAAATTGCTACTGAATCATAACCAATACAAGACACTTCCCATTATCTGTGTTCTTCATTACTGTCTTTTCCAACCTTCAAGGCATTGCAATGTCACAAATGATTCTCCTGTCCTTTACAAGCCAAATGATGTCTTTTCTTTCTAGTTAACTCTGTATATGTTGATGGGTGTCTTGTGTGTGTAATTCTGGGGGCTATGATGTATCACTGGATTTTGCTTCTTGTGAGGTTTGGGGTGTACTTCCAAGTGTGTACAGTTTGTTCCCTGCGTTTTGGCTTTAAGTGGACAAAGGCAATAGTGCATCAACAATTTACAGAAATAAGATCTTTGTTTTGCTGTTCACTTTTTAATCGGGCAAAGGATGTGAAAATAGAATTTGCTAATAATTTAAGGACCAAAAGAAGCAATGCCTTTAACGAAGAGAAGTTTTGGATCAGAAGGTTATCTTTCTAACCTTGACTCAACCAGCCTTGCTAGTATGAAATGAATCCAACATTGTGTAAATTCAAAGAGAAAAACCGACATTGTGAAAGAAAATAACTCAACTTATGACAGAGTTAGGTACATGACATGGTGCCCTCTTTCAGGTTACATTAGAAAATGGAGCAGAAAGGTATTATTTGTTTGTCTACTTGAAGCAAAATCATTTTCTCCTCATTCAACCAGGTGGGACATTTTACCATACGAAGAAATTTGAACTCCATATTGAGGCCGCTATCATTCAATGTGTACCTCAACTCCCCCATGAACATGTAATGAAACATCCTCAAGAAATGCATACTTAAAAACAACTTTTTAATGGAACTCCTCATTATTTATGACACGTGTTTACGGCTTCCCTGGAAATCACAGAATTCAGTAGCAGTCCATCACACCAGAATTCACTCCAAACACAAGTATCACTTTAGATTTAACTGTTTTACAGATATGGTTCTGAACTTGGCGTTGTAACTATACAATATAATTAAAAAGTCGGGAAAGAGATGCTATGGCTGGTTAAAGCTGATGTTAAAACAGTTAATTCCATTTCCATGTATGTACACCAGAAAGTTTGCTTCATGAACCATGAATCTGCACTCAGCTGTGTCCAAAAGTTCATACTCTCTTTCCCGTGCTGCAACAGTTTCGAACTCTAAGCTCCTTGGAGAAAATTATCTTAGTGCACTTTTGCAGTATCCAATTAGCTACCATTGTGCCATTTGAAGTAGTGATGCATGGGGGGGTACTAGGCATTGATATCAGAGCAAAGGCCAAAAGCAGAGCCGGACTTAATCAGCTTCCATTTGGTTGGTAACCCTTTTTGTTGTCTCACCTTTCAGTATCTGAGCAGCAAGGATCAGAAGCTCTACCATCTCAAATCCTGCGGCACAAACAAAATCTATCTTATTGCTGCCGGTGTCCCCATATACGTCATCTGGCTCACTGCACACACTTAGACCAATTGATTCACCTTCTGTATCAGCAGACCAACTTATAGGCAAGGAGCTCCCAAGGGCAGTCTTCACAAGTTTAGCCTCGGAAACGATATTATCAAGAGCTTCTGCTATGCCTAAAAAGTTATCGACGCACGGAATTGATTCTTTCACCTATAAAGGACATTGAGACAGCAGTAAGAAAGCTTGTGTGACATCAATTAGAAACCTTTATTCATTATGGTTTACTTCTGCACTAATTACTACTGGAACTCAACCTTCAAAAAGCTACTGCTGCCATCTAGGAAAACAGCACACCCTTGACATATACTGTCTATCAAATAATTACCTTTACAATTGCAAGACGGAGTCTATGGATCGAAGAAGTCAGATGCTCCATGCTTTCCATGCCTTCTTTGAGGGTAGCATTTTCAATCTTCATTCTGTTAAAATAAAAACATTCAATTTATTCAGGTGGACCAGGGATCATTTAAAAACACTTTCCAATAAAAATTGCATCAACTGCTGTGAAGGGACAACAAATTAAAACAAAATATTTGCAGATGCAACTTCTTGAAAACTTCAATTTTGAATCAGAAAATATCATTGGATGTATAAACACTGTCAGACTAAAGCCATAAGCTTCAACTTTACTAACCTGGCAAAATCCATATTGATAGATCGTACACTATTGACATTCCCTTCACCATTTTGATGTGCTCCAGTTTCATTTCCACTTAAATCTAGAGCACCAATCCACCGTGTCAAAGATGTCTTCTTCAGCAGATTCCTCAACGGTCCATCTCTTTCATTAATCAAAAATCTTTTTCTAATGCCCAAGAATGCATTTCCTTGTTTTATCTCCGGTTCTATTCTCCTGTACAAATCATGTAACCATCTCGTTAGTAGTTCAATTCAAGGAAATAGAATCATGAATGCCTTTTCAAGTGAATAGGCTCTCACTAATCTTTAGCTTTGGTAGCAGTTTTTAACTAAAAGTCTTACAATGCAATCTTAAGCACAATGGACAGGGACCTTCCAACACATTTTTCCTGTCTCTTTTAGTAAATAGCAACATTCTCTACATGACAATAGGTGTACAGATGATAATCAATAACTTGGCATTGGACATGCTTTCAATAGTAAGAATTTTGGAACAATTCAATCAAGAGATCCAATTTGTACTGAAGGAATTACCAAAAGATAAAAAGATGTTGTAAAACAATTTGATTTCAACATAAATGTACCAAATGTTATTAATCTAGAGAAGAGAAAAGCCTATGAATCATACTCTTGTACTAGTAGCCGATACTCCTGCTTCAACTGTGCCAACTCCATGAGTGCTTTGACCTTCTCATTTGTAACCTAACCAACAACCAGACAATCAAAAGCATCAACAAATGCAACTGCAAAGCTCATTACCCATTATACCAAAAACAGAAATTTGAACCTCCATTGGGTTCAAGTTTAAAGGCATAGGAAAATACTTGTAGCAAGTTTCTCTGAAGCTCCTCTACTTTTTTCTGGAGCGCTGCATTCACATTTCTTTCCAGTAGATGCCTTTCTTCCTGCTGTGATAGAAGCAACAGTGCTGCCACCTGGAAAAGAACAGGCACTTGAGTGCAGAAAAGCAGACTTATCCCAAAACAGTTGCAGAAATAATGACCTAAGGGCAACCATACAAGAATAAGATCATGTACAAGTGTTAGGAATGAGAAAGGAAATTGGACCTTCTCTTGCAATGCCTGTGCAAGGACTTCAGATGTGTTGCCTTCTACACAGACTGCAGTATCTGGAGATTTATGGCCATCTCTCTGCAAATTAAAAGAGTGTAAAGTTATAGATGAACTGACTACACAGCAAGCTTCAGAAAAGTACAAATTATTCTCTACACTACAGTTTCTTTGCATAAGATCAAAATGTACATGGAACTTCACTCCAGCAACTCATAACAAAGGTTAAAGAATGTGAACCACCATATACTTAATGTATCCATATTTAATAACTCAAAATTGATACTAACATACTATACATGTGTTTGTTAAATCCATTGGGCTGGATTAATATGAAAAACAATTTGGCAGATATGATGAGCTATCTGATGCCTTGAACATCACATAACTAATAGTCCCTGATGAAAGAACAAAAGTTTCAACTGTAACAAGATATGGTGGAACTTAGTAAATTCAAGGCTTTGCCAACTTCTGACAACTCTTGAGTTCTAAGAACCTTAAGTGTAAAATTCCAAGGAAAATAGGTATACAATGAACATCTATGATGGAATTTCATTTGCTACAACTATCAACCAAAAATTGCGTCCTGCATTTACATGACACACAGCATGCTTAACACCATCCCTTCTCAGTAGATATACATTGTTTTTACCCCATACATAATAAAGCTATGACATTACAATTTTGGATGACGTAAGTTCTGGTATTCATTGAGTTAAAACCTACAACTTGCAAATTCCTGTCATATGTACATGATCTAAGCCAGATATGTCATCAATTGTTGAGCTGCCATCAAACATGGAAACAAACAGATAACATTGGAGCTATTCCTTTCTCATGGACCAATCATATCAAGCTCAGGTAAAACATAGATTTCTTTTTATAAAATGGTATTGTATCAGCAATGCTACTCATCAGAAATTTGAATCAACATAACTAGCTTTGCCATCATCAATTTATTGTCCTTGTTGGCAGCATCAACAACACAAATAGGAATTGCAAACCACTGACTTTTGGGGGAAGCAAATGGTAACCAATTTGATCAGATTTAAGGATCAGTAATATGTAGTCATCAAGGAGATGCCATAACTTATCATAAGAAAGAGCAAAGAGAGGAAATAGATGATAGGGCTAAACCTTAAATAGCAAGGCAGGGACTGCATCTGCATTTATATGCACAACTCGACAAACATTGTCATCTGTGTTTACAATTTGATGAGAAAGCTGCAAATTTTGTTCTCTGCTAGCATCAAGCTGTCTGATCTTTTCCTGTACCATATTAATCATCCATTCAATCTGAGATCTACCCTCACCAAGTAAATTCAAGATTTCAACTCTCTTCTGTGAATGGAAATCGCATAATCTTGCTACACTATTCATCATCAGTTTGTCTAACTGAATCTGTAAGCAAGTGGTAAAACCAAATATTAGCAGAGATATCCCATAAACATCTAAAAGTTACCAATCCCAAAGAAATGACTATACCCACTTGTTTCTTTTCCAGTTGACGAACTCTCCTCTTTAAATGGTTTTCAATTTCCAGTCCCTGTAAGCCACAGCCGGATCCACATTTTAGAGGACACAACAGAAAACCCACAAAACTGCTTACAGCCAGAGTTAAGTCCATACCACCCGTTGTTTGTTCCGAAGGTTATCCAAGGAGTTCCTCATAGTTTCCAGCTCTTCTTCTAATGCACTCTGTCTGATGAGAAGTTATTCAAGGAGAAATAAAGGATGTAGAATCTATAACTTCAAGTCAACAGTCTTAGAAGCTAAAAGTGATAAAACATATTAAGCCTGCTATTAGATCCATGGAAGTAACAAGGACTTTCCAAGATCAATGGAGGAAAAAGATCAATTTTGTATCATTTCCATCATACCCATTCTACAACAGCATACAACGTATGAAGGCCTATATTCTAAATGCAACTCCACATTTACTGGTGCATAGGAGATAGGGCCCAGCTAGACACTTGGAAAAATAACCTTTTGCACAAAGTTTTTATAACAGTGGGAAAAAACATAAAATGGACCATGCAATTATATTAACTGATTACATAAAGGAACAGGAAAAAGACAATTAAAACTTACTATATATTTAAAGGTGGAAGTATCATTATAACTCCACATCTCCATTGAGTCATGCAACAGAGATGCACATTTATCATCCCAATTTATATCATCATATTCCTCAAGGGACTGCTGTCTGATATTATAGAACTTGTTGACAACCTGTCACCAGACAACAAACATTTTAACCAAAAAGAAAACATGTATACTAACTAGATGATGGATCCTAAAGATATCTAAAAGAACTTAAAGTGTCATGAAAAACATTTTATAACTAGGGGGATAGCAGTCAATCAACAGTGAAAAAGGATAACATTAACCTGATTTGTACAGAAGAATACTAACACAAGAGGAGATGGCAATGGGCCGGGCTGGGCCAAGCCTTAGAACTGGCAGCCAGAGCCCAACCCAAGTCTGAGTAGGTCACCTAAAACAATGTCATTTTGGGAAATTTACCCAAAACAACATTGTGTTGGGCTCGCAATCGGGCTTTTCAGGCATCAGGCCCGCCCCTCAGGCCCGAGTCCTGCTCAAAGCCCGGTCAAACCAAGCTCGGCCCGTTGGTCCAAGAGCCCAACTGCCATACCTAAACACAAGCATTGAAAACAGTTATTCTGTCTCTGAATAAACAAATTAACCCATCTGCATGTCCATTTTCAATAGAACAGTCAAGCATGTTATAATTTTCTGTCTCTTATTCTTTCTGTTCTGTTTGCGCTTCGGGTTTTGAAGGATTCCCAAGCCAAATGTTTTCAGGTATGATATCTTTACCACACATGAAAAATAATAGCAAAGAAAATTCAGGAAAGGAGAAAAAAACAATAACCTTCTTTAAAGTGTCATTCTGCTCTTCTAACTTTGCCTGAGAAATCTGCAATTCATCCCTAAATCTCTTGTGTTCAAGGCATTCTGTCATGAGCTCTTCTAACCTGTATTGCAAAGTGCAAAATCTTTATCAAAATTGTCCAGTTCACACAGGCAAATTATCATTGGTAGCTGCTACATGATCTTTAACTTTTGCAGCATGCCACACTATATTGACAGACAAGTAATAATGTATGGGAAGTACCTATTCTGAATTTCACTGAACTTCTGCGACATGAACTCCTCCTTCTCTTTTGCCTTTTCAGCCTGTCACAGTATTTGACATTTTTAAAACTTAACTGAAATTGCATGGCACAGACCACTAAGAAATCTTGAAGATAGAGAAAATGAAGCCAATCAATTAACATTACAGATGAACGAAGGAATTTCACAACCTCCATTATTGATTGATCACGTTCAGCAAAAGCAGCTGCTACACAGCTCTGGAAAAATTTAAGTTGCTTCTCTGCCTCCATATTCTGACATAAACAACACACCAGTTGGGACCAACCATGACAGAAACTCCAGTGCCTTGGCAAAAAATCTCAACAAACAGAAAATCATTTGAGGAAGAAAAATAAGAGTGGAAGTTAAAATGTCTCAAAGACATGTTTACTGTAGCTTGTAGAAGCAACTAATTTTATTGTTGCTCTCAAGTGCAAGCAAATCAAGTCTTGCTTTTTCTATAAACTACCAAGATGTCTTTACATTATTGTCACTTGACTGTCAGAAAACTAACATCTCATCCAAGAGACAAGTCGGCTACTCCATGACATCAATACAGGAAATGAAAATACAACATGTCTAGAATTACTTTGGAATCACAACTTCTAGTATAAAGAAATGCAAGCTCCACATCTTACAGACAATAACTTATTATCTGATTATATCCGACCAAGTCAATACTCCACCAGTTTGCTCCTCACTGTTATAGTTGTTGGTTTACCTTAGGTGAATTTTGATCAAGTTGGATAATCATAATTGCCATAAAAGAGAAAAAGATACATGCTTGTCCAAGAGTTAATACAGAGAGAGTAAGACCTTTTCCACCTCGGTGCGGTGTAGATCTGACAGTTGGCTCTGAAGCAGCAAAATAAATATATAAGAATAATCAGCTAGCTTAAGTGGCACCACTTAATGTCAAATTCTTACTTTGATATGATAAGCCTCTGAAAGTTCCTCCTGAAGATTAGCGTTATCTCTTGTACATGCTGCTAACTTCTTTTTCAAGTTCTCAATCTCCTGCTCCAAACCAGCTGTCCTAAGAGGGCATTAATTTTAATACAACCCCCATTCCCTCAATGAAAGAAAACTGCACAAGATAGACCCTCTTTTCTCTCCTCTGCAACTTCAGACTCCCACATGAACAAAAAATAAAGGGACAAAGGACCAAAGTACCAAGTCTCTATTTCTTTCATTCTTTGGGCAGGGGAGGAAGGCTTGAGGGGAGACGAAGATGGTGCAAGCAGAAAGAAAAGGATAATTTTATACCTCTGGAAATGCATTCGAGTAGCCACAACAAGATAACTAGGTCCAGCTTGCTGAATGCACAATTGTTCTATATCTTTGCGCAATTCATCACGCTCTGTAAAACACCATATTTTAATCACATGCTTCCCTCAAAACCAAGCAATTTAATTAAATCACTTCTCATACATAAAGTTGGCTTAATGCTAAAATTGATCAACAAGTATCTGACTAGCACCTAAGGTTTTGTGCGTAGAAAATATGGAGTTTCAGGATAAACTGAAAATGAGAAAATGGCCAATCTAGAAACCACGACCACTTCATTTCAACTATGGTGGCAATGCTTATGCATGCATAACTAATGTGAAATTATCAGACACCTCCTAACCCTAGGCAAACGTTTATGGTTTCAATGTGAAGAAGAGTTACCATGCTCCAATTGCTGAATGCGAGCCATCAATGACTCCTTATCATCCAAATTTGCATCCATGCCTGTAGGAGGAAGAGAAAAAGAGAAAGGGTAGCCATCAACAAACCCAACCAAGCAAACAATTTGCCCAATAACAAATAATAAATGAACCTCAATCTCCACTAAAGGACATTAGGACTCATAAGAAACGATCAAAACATTTTTCAAACTAAAAATACTGAATTAAATAGAAGAGTGTTTTGAAAAACACATCTTGAGAAGACATTCAACCAAATTGTCAAAGAACAAAATGACATTAGAACTCATAAGAAACGAACAAAACATTTTTCAAACTAAAAATACTGAATTAAATAGAAGAGTGTTTTGAAAAACATATCTTTAGAAGACATCCAACCAAATAGTACAAAGAACAAAAATTAAGACAGTAAATTACACATAAAGGTTTTATTTTTAACGTGAAAACTGAATGTTAAGCCTCAATTCCTACATTTTTCAACACTAAAAAACTATATTAACAATTTTTTCCCAAAAATTCGTCACATTCTGGGTTACTTCTTCAGACCAAAAATCATCCAATGACATGTTTTCCAAAACAAGCAAAAACAAAACCCAAAAAGCCAAGAAAATAAAAAAAGAAATCCTGATATTGAATGTATTAGACAAATAAAACGGAAAAAGCAGAAAGTGAAGTCTTTTATCAAGAGGGTATCGAATTTTCGTTCAATATGTGCACAAAAGAGAGCGCGAGAGAGAGAAAGAGTCAAGAGAATACCTGAAAGTTGAAGTTAGATGAAGAAGAGACCAAGAATTCTAAGCTTACAAACAAAAACCACAAAATATAGAAATAGAAAATTGTTGATGAGAGGGAGAGACAAGAGAACCGAATTCCCTCCCCCTCTCTTCCCTCTCGTTGTGTTTCTAAGGTTTTAGCAGAAACCTGAGATGGTCTTCTCTTCCTTGTCCAACTTAACAACTATGTAGCAGATCGTCTTAAGGGATCTAATCATTTGGGCTTACACCATATCCGATGATCTTATGTCATATCATTGTGGTTAAGATATAGTTTACAGACAACTCGAAAAGGACGAACGAGACCCTCTGTTCGTTCGTTAATGCCAATCTGGTCTTATCGCAAATAAATGGATAAAATTTAATGAAATAAGGAACAAAATATTAAACAAAAAAAAGGAGAAAATTATTTATTAAAATTATTTTTGTTGTAAATTTTATAAAATTTCTTTGACCATATTATTTTACCATATAACTAAAAGAAATTACAATTATGATAAATATGTATATATATATATATTAAAAGTAAAAGTAAGAGAATGCCAATTTCCTCTATAATTTTAGTCAATTTATTTTTATTATTTAAATTATAAATTTAATTTTTGTTAATTTTAATTGTAAAAACCTCTTTTAGTATTAAGTTTTAGAAATTTTAACTTTAAAAATATTGTATAATTTAATTTTTATCATATGACTGAACTAGTCATTATTTCATAAAATCTTATATTTAAAAATATTTAAAGTAATAAGTAAAACTATAACAATAAAAATTTATAGAAGAATTTAGACCTTTTAAAACTTTTTTTAAAAAGTAATTTAAGATGAGAGAATACAGAAAGAGCTTTTTCTCATATCTAGTTAATATATAATTTATTTTGTTAAATAATTAATTAAAACATTTTCTATTTCATAAATAATTAATCAAAAAATTTATAAAATTTTATTATTTTAAAAGATTATTAATAATTTTTATGATAAGAATAAAAATATCAATGAAACAAAACAAAATTACTATAAAATATTGTAATATGTGATTTTGATGATAATATTATGATAAGAATAAGACAATATCTTAATAATATTTTGATAATAACTTGATAATATTCTTGCTTCAAAAAAAAATTGATAATATTGTAATAATATCTTTTTATCTCTTATTTTGAATATTTGATTCCAGATTAAATAAGTCTTTTGTCATTCCTGGTTACTATAAACTTGCCAACTTGTCTTTCCCTCCAAGAGCCACTTTGATTGATGATGTTATAGCTTTTTACAGCTCTTTTTGTCTTTTGATTCTTTACTTATTAAAGTTTTTTAATTAAAGAAGTAGTAAATAAGGAAGCAGGAAATCACATTCTTCCTAATCTTTAATCTTTTCGTGTTAATGGCAACCTAGAACACCAGGGGGCTTAATAATCCCAACAAATTGTTAGTTCCTCTTCATCCAAAACTCTTTTGGAATCCAAACTAAAAGTACCTCTCTTAAACTTGTTGCTTCTAAACAACAGACAATGACCTTCCACCAACTCAGCTACAGCGATAGGATTACTGTCCTCTCATTGCAACATTAAGCTTCTTTCTCTTTCTGACCAATTCATCCACGTTCAGCTCTTAGAGTGTCTTTTTTTTTTTTTAAGGAAGACGAACAGGAAGTTACACAATAAGTCGAGGGAAACAAATTCCTGACAAATCCTCTAGCAGGATGTGGTGGCACCCAATGGGTGATGTAGGAAAAAAAAGTAACACCGACAGCAAAATGACTGGCATAGTTAGTTAAACCAGTCCACACATCTGTTGCTCTCTTGATAAACGTGGCGATGAACAACAGTCCAGTTCCTGATGAACAGCTCATGAATTCGCCGGACAAGAGGGTGGAGCGACCTGGATCTCTGATCAGCAAAGGAGAGGAGATCGACCACTGTCTTGGAATCGAATTCAAGCTCAATTCTTCAATGACCCAACCGCCACGCCATGGTCAATCCAGTATACACGCCCTAGAGTTCCGCGTCCACGGACGAACACCAGCCGATATTGTGGCAGAAGCCACCCCGTCATTGTCCGTCACTGTCGCGCAATGTGCCCCCGGCGGTGGCAGTCATCGTTGACAGTTTAGAGGCACCATCTGTGTTGAGCTTGACCCACTCCAGCGGAGGTTTCCGCCAGCCGATATGACTCTCATGTCGGGTTGGGGGTCCGGTAGGATTCGCCCTGCTGTGCCATCTGATCGCGTGGCGGAGACAACCTGCATAAGACAAAATAAAAGATCAGGGTGAGGAAGGCCAAGTAAAAGATGCCTCAAAGAGGGCTTGATTCCTCCATTTCCACAGGAACCAGCACGAAATTCCGAAGAGAGTCGCCCAATCGTGCCCGAGAACTTGATGACGGTGTTGAAGGTTGTGGTGTAGCCAGTCCCGCAGCGGAGAAGTGAAGAAATTGTCGGGAACAGGAAAAGCATTCCACAATTGGCGAGCATGAGGGCAGTCGTGGACGACGTGAAGCGAGGATTCCTCGCTTCGACAATGATAGCAAGCGTCATCCGTGGTGCAATGCAACCGGACTCGAAACTGATTCGTGAGAAGTCGGTCGTGGCTGAGGAGCCAGAGGAAGGAACAAATTCGGGCTGGGCCCGACCACTTCCAGATGACGTGCCAAACACCCCGTTCCTCAGGAACGGCTTGGTCTCGGCTCATGGTGTAAGTGGACGCGACCGTGAAATGACCCGAGTCGGAGATACCTCATACCAGCTTGTCCGGCCCTAGAGAAGGCGTAGGGGGAAGTGTGCCCGCGATGAATCTACAAATGAGCGATGGGAGATAGGGTTGAATGGATGCCCAATGCCAATGACCCTCTCCTGTAACAAAGTGGCAGACAGTGAGGGTCCGAAGGGAGTAGGGAACCAGTCTGACTGCATGGGAGATAAGGGGTCTAGTTCCCGAAATCCACGGGTCTAACCAAAATTGAGTCTGTTCGCCATCACCTATCATCCATCGTAGCCCTTGGTGAACCAGGTGCCAAGCAGACTTAATGCCCCGCCAGACCATGGAGCCTCCAGAACCAGCGAAGGATGAGGGAATGTGTGTGACATCCACGTTATACTTAGCGGAAAGCACTTTAACCCATAAGGAATCAGGTTGAGTGAGCAACGTCCACCCTAATTTCGCTAGGAAGGCATCGTTCAGTTCTCGAATTTTCCTTAAGCCAAGACCGCCGAGTTCAGTGGGTTGGCAGATATCCTCCCAATTGACCAGATGAACTCGCCGTTGACCATGGTCCGAGCCCCAAATAAACTGACGCATTAATTTTTCCAGTTCGTCACATAGTGTGCAGGGTAAACGGACCGTCTGCATAGTATAAGAGGGGAGAGCCGCAATAACAGACTTAACCAGAGTAACACGGCCGGCCAACGACAAGAGACTGGCCTGCCATCCAGAGAGACGTTGGTGGACCTTGTCAAGAATGTGTTGATAGGTATCGCGACGAACTCGTGGAACACCGAGATACCGGCCAAGATCAGAAGTCTTCTGAAACCCAAGTGCGTCAGCTAATCGGTGAGACCTGGAAGGAGGAACATTCTTGGAGAAGAAGCAGCGAGATTTGTCATGACTGATGCGTTGGCCCGACGCAAAACAGAAAGTCTGTAAGACTGACCTGATGGTGTCCACTTGTGCCAGCGAGGCTTCGGAGAAAAGAATAAGATCGTCCGCAAAGAAGAGGTGAGACAAAGGTGGGCCCTATCGACTAAGACGAATGGGCTTCCAGCTACCAAGGGACACCTCATGGGAAATGGATTGACCAAGGCGTTCCATACAGAGAACGAAGAGGTAGGGGGATAGGGGGTCGCCCTGCCGAAGGCCGCGAGAGGTGCTAAATTCGTCACCGAGAGTTTCGTTCCAATTAACTTGGAGGGAGACGCTTGTAACACATTTCATGATCAGAGAAATCAGCGAATCCGGAAGGCCCACATCAATAAGGGTGTTCTGAAGAAAATCCCAGGACAAACGATCATAAGCTTTCTCGATATCCACTTTCAGGGCCATAAAGCCTGTCCGGCCTGTCTTCTTACACATAGAATGTATGACCTCCTGGGTGATAATGATATTATCTGTGATGAGACGACCAGGGACAAAGCTACATTGGGTCGGGGCTATAAGACCCTGAAGGAAAGGCCGAAGCCGATGCACGATGACCTTAGTGAGGGCTTTATAAATGACCGAACACAGAGCGATAGGGCTAAACTACGTAATTGAGCTGGGGGACGACACCTTGGGTATAAGGACCATAATAGTGCGATTAAGGTCTCGGTCCCAAATCTCGTGCCAAAAAATTCGTTGGAGGAGAAGGGTGAGGGACGGGCCTACCACATCCCATTGAGACTGGAAGAAGAGGGGTGTGAACCCGTCCACCCCGGGAGCCTTGTTGGGGTCCATACTGAAAAAAGCAGTCTTGACTTCAGTAGGACTGAGAGATTGACTAAGAATCGCGGTCGCGTGCCGAGGTAAAGAAGGGAACCGCCCATCTAGCGTCCAGGTGGGGGCAAAAGTGGGTTCCGCCCGATACAGGTTCTCCAGGTAGTGCCGGGCTAACGAATGAAGAGTGGACGAATCGGATAAAACATTGCCATGCTCGTCTTGTAAAGTTGAGATCCGTCCTTGACGCTGGCGGTTCCGGGTGATAGCATGGTAATACTTAGTATTCCTGTCGCCCTGAACGAGCCATTGACTCCGAGATTTCTGATGCTAGTAGAGTTCGTCCTGAACGAGAACCTGTTCTAAGTCCACACGAAGGTCCTCCTCGAGTTCTCAGATAGAGTTTGAGTCGAAAGTCTCCAGGCAAACTTGGAGGCCCGCCAGACGGGCCAGGAGGCGCTTTTTGCGGTAAAAGATGTTGCCAAAGGTATGGTAATTCCAGATCTGTAACGCGTCCGAAAATTGGCGAAGTGCGCTGCCTAAATCCGGCTGCAGGTGCGGCCAATGATCGACCACAATAGGGGTGAAGCCAGGATGGGTGAGCCATGCGGATTGAAACCAGAGTGGTCGACTCATCGACAGGCGATCTGGGGGTTGATGGAGAGACAGGAGGAGCGGTCGGTGATCCGATTTCAGGAAAGGGAGGTGGGACACCACAGTATCGGGGAACGCCGAGAGCCAAAGGTTGGACCCAAGGGCACGGTCCAGTCTGACTAATAGTTGACCCCGCCTCCAAGTGTAGCGAGAACCTGAGAACCCTAAATCTTGAAGGTGACAATTGTGAACACAGTCTTGAAAGGGCTTGTTCACGACCGAGTGGGTTCGGGGGCCTCCACGACGGTCCATATGCTCTAGCTTAGCATTGAAGTCTCCGCCGAGAAGCCAAAGGGTTAGTAGTGACCTTGACAATTTCCTGTAAATAATGCCACAGGAATTTCTGTAGCGAGTACGTCGGGCTTGCGTAAATAGCGGTGAAGTCAAACGACCGGTGATCCCACTCGATATGTGCATGAACAAATTGGCGATGAGCAATCAGAATGCGGACCGCGATATCTGCATGCCACAGGAGCCAGATACCGCCGGAGTAGCCTTCAGCTTCCACCCGAAAAGAATGACCAAATCCCAAACTACGAATGACGGTCAGTTCACGAGTGCCACTAATGCGGGGTTCGACCAAAACGACAAGCTTCGGTTTATGAATATGGATGTAATTTTTGATAATGGGCTTGAAGGTTCGCCCTCCCGCCCCTGACAATTCCAAATGAAAATATTCATAATCATAAGTCTAGCGGGGGAAAGAAAACTAGTCGGCCTGGACTGGCAAGTCAGTCGTCTCGGACCCCGGAATAAGCTGAGGCTCCGACGAGTGCTCGTCCATTGAGACGTCAGGTCCGAGGTGGGGGGTAGAGCCTAGACCTAGCTCGATATGCGAGTCCGAGGGGCACGCTTGGGGTAGCAATTGGGTGTGAGTGGATCCGCGCGCGTCACCCGGATCAAGGAGGTCATTAGTATCTGCCTCCATGTCCCGACAGTCCGAGTTCTCCGAGGTAGCCAGGGAAATAGACGGGTCCTGGACGAGGACTGTGGCGTGGGACGGGAGCGAAAATGCGACATGCATTGGGTGCTGACTGGGGCCCAAGGTAGTTGTGGGTTGCAGGGGCCCATCGTGTAGAACAAGGCCAGCTTGGACAGGGGCCTCTGGGGCTGGCAGATTGATGGACTGGGCCGTGGGAGGGTTGAACACGGGCGTCGTGGGCTTTTGGCTGGGTATAACAGAAGCTTCTCGAGAAGGCTTGGACGGCATCCGTTTGGAGCGTGAGTCTCGCATAGCCTGCGATTGTGAGGCTCGGTGACGGCCATTTCCCTTAGTTGTCAGAGCAGGCGAGGTTAGGCGTGGAGCAGTAGGCAACCGTTGGGAGGGACCCGTTGGGGGATCTGACGTCTCCTCCCCCGTTAGAGCAGAGAAGCGTGACCCTTGGGGAACCTCTCGGCCGGAGAGTGGGACCGGAGCTGGACGGAGCGTCTCAGTGGGAGGCAGTAGACGTCGTTGTCGGCGTGGCACCTGCATCCAAGGGCCGAGATCTAGGGGGCCTGTGGCGTCGGACGTAGGTACAGCGCGGTGATCGGGAACAACAGCCACAGCTTGGCCATCAGTCAGAAGCGTCGCGGGGGAGGTGGCTTCAGTTTTGGATGGGCAGGTCGGAGCCCCATGGCCGACCCGACCACACTCGAAGCAGATTTGAGGTAACCCCCCATAAGCAACCTTGATTGGTTCGCCGTCGAGTTCGACGATTGCTTTCAACGGAGAGCTGAGGTCCAGGTCGACGGCAACTTTGGCAAACTTCCCACGGTGAGTAAACTGAGTATTACTGTCAATTTGGACTGCGCGTCTTACAAGATTACCAAGCGTCGTAAGGATGGCAAAATGATAGAGGGGGACGAACAATTCAAGAAAACGAACCCAAGCCACGACATGAGTGATTTTGCCGGTTGACGGTCTAAAGTCCGGGTACCAGGGCTGGACGGATAGAGCATGGCCAGCAATGATCCACGGCCCTTGAGTGAGGGAGCGAACGTAGTCCTCTTCCTCCAGGAAGTTCATCAGATAATAATCATGATCTAAATCTACCATTTTAATTGGTCCTTTAGGCTTCCAAAGTGAACTGAACCTAGTTTTGAACATGTTGAAGCCGATCTTGCGGCCAAGCAATTTAATGACCATAGCGTGAGTCCAGGCTTGATGGAGTTTCTGTTTAAATGTGGGGGATAGTTCAATGCCCAGTCCATAAGCCCCTTGAATGATAGAGATGTCCCCATTTGTGACTTCAATGTCATCTGCCGCTGGCCATTCTTGTTCTCTGCCCCGCGAGCCAGGATCGGAGGTACCCGAGACCACCGCACTGTAGCTGGGGGGATTGGGCAATATGTCCGGTGGAGCAGGCGGGGGGTCCTCTTTCCGCTCCCGGATACGAACTTTCTTCGCAGCATGTCCATTGGAGCTGATACCAGGAAGTGTGGTAGCGATACAGTCCATTGTTCGGAGAAAAGGGACGGACTTTCAGGGAAAATTTACAGTTTCCGACCAAAAACAAGTGCTTGTTTTTAAATGTTCTTCTGCTTTCTTGTGATCTAAACAGCTTAGAGTGTCTTTTTTAATATAATATCTTTGTCACTTTCATTTATGCCTCTAACAACATGTCAATTAAGAAGGTTCTGTTGAATGATTTGTTGAATATTGGAAATTTTTAAAATGGCTTCTAAATTTTCATGGGATGTTTCAACATCCACTTTATACTTGTCTGAAATAGACGGGAGTGTGTGTGGGAAAGTATCAAGGGTTTAGGTGACTGTTTTCTTGACTGAGGATACAAGTTGCTTCATGCCTCTGCAAGAATTATGAAAGAGATATAGCAACCACCAATTAACATGAGAGACTAACGAAAATATTGGATTAAGATGTCTGATAGTATAATCCTATTAAGATATCAATTTTGAAGATTAAATTTACCATTTTTCTGGATGATAGAAACTAAATAGAAAAATTTGAGATCGAACGCCCCAAAATGGATATGAAATAAAAAAAATGAAATGACAAGATAAGCTGAGTAATAGAATATGTGAAAAAACAAGACAAGAATTCTCTACGATGACATTGTAAATCATATCAATTGAAAGGGATTTGGCGCCCTAACCAGAAGAGTAGGGCTCAAAATACAAATACAATTTAGCATACATCTCTGCTGGAGGTCAACTGCTATTGATTTCTTTCTACATTCTATCTACTCCTCCTTTGCAGCATTTTGATAAACCCTATGCAAGAACATGAAAGCTACAAAAAATTCCATTGTGTCTACAAAAACTGCCTATGTAATCTATTAATACCCATGATCCACCACTAAAATGAGGAGAACATACATCTCCACAAAGGGGCCTATCTATATTTACAAGAAGCATGCGATAATCAGCAGGTCTTTCAATGATGATCATGCCATTCCAGTGCACCTTATTGATCATTTATGTAATTTAATCAGGACCGAACCATCTGCACATAATTTCAGACGAAGCTATCAAGCTGAATCTCTATTCGTGGAAAACTAAAAGTAAAACAGACAACAAGCAAAAGAGCTCATCACAATTATCAGTCATAACAAATCCCATTCAAGTACACAATCCAGGTCAACTTCACTGATCTCTAGTTTAAGATTAATTCAATTATGACCAACTACTGACTCCTGCATAGTGCATATGACATTTATGCACCCAAATGTGAACGTTTGCTGATGAGAAAAATATAAAAGGGATGTCGTTTGAATTCTATGCAAGAAATGAGATGGATTTTTTTCCTGGTATGAATTCTACTGCGATTATGATAACTGGTTATGCTTTCTATTTCTAGCATTCTAATCCAATGGTTTCTCCATTAGCTGTAGAAACACTAATCATCAGTGCCAAAAAGGGTAATGACATTTACCATCTTGGGTGTGGTCTTTGCTTTTAATGTCTTTAAAGCTGCATCTGCGAATGCTTGTGCTGCTTCTGCATCAGCCTCAGCTGCTTCTGCCTCTCTGGCTGCCTCTTCAGCTTCTGCTATGGCAGCTTCTGCCTCAGCAACAGCTCGAGCAGCAGCAGCAGCAGCCTCTTGTGCTGTCATGCTCCTCATCCTGGCTAGCTCAAAATCAATCTCCGACTTTGTCAGCATACTGAACTCATCCCTCTCAACTTTAGGAGAAATCCTATGTCTTACATCCCACAATGACATGGAAGTACTTCTGCTATCAAAAAATGTTGAAGAAGGTGCAATCCTGTACCTACGTTTAACCTACAGCAGAGAGACATGAACTGGAGTTAATAACAATCTAACCGCGAATAATTAGTGTAGAAATTCACACACACAAAAATAAAATTTAAACATAAAGCGGTAGTAAAATCTGGTCTGAAGCATACTTTATTGCATAAAACTTAATTCTGATGCTGACAGACTCAGGTGCACATGAAAACATGACTACAAGTTTCCATCAACTCCTAACAAGTCAAATTATGTATCAACCACTTCAATCAACCTAGCTAAACACATTTTTCTCCATCCCTAATGACTCATTCAGGGACGAAAGGAGGATATCCACCATTTTGGACCATATAAGTATGTGCTTCTGACTTTCAGCAAGGTGAAAATATTGCATATGGACAACTATGGTGGAGAACATAATTACCTTTATCAGTTTCCCGTTTGCAGTCAGATACTTCAATTTTGCCGACAATATCCTCTTAAAATCTTGTGGTGGCCAATATTGCTCCTACAGAATTAACCAGAACAGTTAGGTAAGGTCAAAGTCAAAGATTCATCTATATCAAAGAAACACACCTGGGCAGAAGATGCCATAAATAAAATAAACAGTGGCAGAACAATTGCTTTCCTTAAAAAATGCACAAAGCTCCTGATATGCCGTGGGATTATAGTGTGCCATAACTTGGTAAATTATTGGGATCTTTAACCATACAACCATTGAGTAAAACAGGGGGAAAAAAATGATTTCTGAGTGATGCCATCCTTAATTACCTCTAACACAAAAGAAATCTTTGGGCTACATCCAAATAGAAAGCCTCCTGAGGATGATCTATATTGTTTGGCTTTAGACAAGGAAAGCATTGAACACTTTCTGAGAATCCTCTGTTATTGTACACTACTGTCTGTCCTCCAAGAACCCATTCTTGATCACATCCAACCTTAAAACTAATGAAAATTTCCAAAACTATGATGCTATTGAAACTTCAAAATAGTACCTTCTTACAACTGGCCCTTCAAATCATCATCAGAAGTTAGGCCTCAGCGGCTACTGATAAGCCAATACAATTTAAAATTATGCTCTTTGATTCTTTAATCTTTTACATTGTAGTGAGGGTGTAGACAGTTCATTACACTTTGGACTATTATCAATCACAACAAGCATCTAAGAGATATGTATTACGTGTTAAACTTTGCGAGCATTAAGAAATTGCAAGCAATAGAATACCTCTATGTAAGAAGCAATTGTTGTTTTATTTGAACCACCAGGCTCCTTCAAGGCAGTTATAGCCTCCATAATGAGATATTCCAGCCTATAACATTGAAAAGGGGAAAATAGTAATTGTTAGAAGGAAAAGGAAGAATATATGTTACTGATTAACCAGCATAACCCACTGCCACCTGCAACTATAAACAGATAAAATGAATGGTTAACATTAACAAGGAGATTCGAGTCTAATTCTCACAAGGCATCTACTTATTCATTCAGAAAGTAGCAAATAGCAAAGCTAAAAAAAATGGAGAACTAATGGCTACAAATAAAATCAAGAGGATGAAAAGTTCTCTGCTACATCCAGTCACCATCCTCTTACCACACAAAAGGACTTGTAACCAATCTATTTTATATCAACATTGTGTCAAAATTTTATGAAAATATTACAATTCCATTTCTCTCGCAATTAACTAACATCAGTCAGATAATTGAGGGGGCTACACAATGTCTACATTGAGAATTAACATATTATCAATCTTGCAGAAGGAAGTTGGGCACGGCTGTCATCCATAACAGATAATTCTAATTGAGAAGCATACCATCAAAACCTTCATTAGTTTAAACAAGATTCAAAAATTTTATTAAGGTGACTTAGTAACTATAAAATCCAAGATGTTAAGTTAATCTGGTCCTTGAAACTTGTGTCATATTAAGCCTCATTGCTTAAGACACTCTTCCAACATGTACAGTGTAATGAGTTTTCCGTTTTTCAGATTTTGTTTTAAGTCACCATGGATTGTGTTTTCAGTCTAGTAAGAAGTTCTTTCACAGGTAGATCATATAGTAGAGACTGACACAAATCACACTATAGCTGAAAACTATTGATGTGCTTGCATGAAATATGACAAGGTGGAAATGGACAAGAACTATGAAACAAATATACAAGAAACATCAAGTACTTAATCACAAGAAATATAGCCAACCTTACTGTAGATTTCTTTGTACCAGAAACTGGCATTTTATTGTTGGAAACTGCAAGAGGTTTTGCATCCACAACATCTTCATCACTTTGAACAACAGTAGTGGGAGCCAAAGGGTTCTCATCACCTTTAACAACATGGGGCATCCTTTTAACAGCTAACTTAGACTTATCTCGTGAACCAAACCCATTTGTCATTACACTCATATTTCTCCATTTGTCCTATAATGAAAGAGTAAAACAGAAAATTTTGTCATACAGAGTTGTATCATACTGTGATCCATGCAACAATTACATTTCCTCCATCGTATGCTTAACTGGTCTAATTAGCATCCACCTACGAAGAATGTAAAATAGCCAATTCATCTCTCCTGAAGAAATAGGCAACAGAAGATGTAAAAGCTTTACCTTGAGGTCCACGTTTGAACGAAGATATAAAACACCACTGAATTCAGGATCTTTGAGAATTGTGCGCCATTTCCCGTGCCCGTGCTTAGTCACTCCAGCTTTTAGAGCTGCTTCTTCTTCTGCCGTCCATTTCTGCTTTGGCGCCCCCATAAAAAATAGCACAAAAGAACTCCTCAAGCCAATTCAAGCTAGACTAACTGGTGAAACACACAATCAAATCCAACAAAGAAAAAAGCAAGCAACGTCATTAAGACAATGAGATATGATCAACTCAAAAACTCATCACAAACATGGCTCTACGCTGATACCATCAACCACATCAAATTTAGACACATTATCTTTACACTTGGCCTCCAAATGAAACAAAATACACGGACAGCCCACAAACCTTGGGGCACAGTGACTTCATCACTTCAAAAACACAAAAGCTAAAAGAACACAACCACAACAATATATGCAATTCCTCAATTATTCAATTAAAATTCGAGATTGTCAGTCAAACAATGAACTTGACACCTCGAATACATATTAAATAAAAAACATTGAATCCCCAATGAAAGGTAAAAACTTCTACCCCAAAAAAAAAGAAAGAAAGAAAAAGCGGGGCCCCATAAACAAGAACATGAAACCCTAACAAAACTTTCCAGAATTAAGGGAGAGAGGAAGAGAATTACCAGAGAAAAGTTCGAAGAAAGCAGATGTACAGAAATTCTATACTAGTAAAATTGAATAAAAATCGTTCCTTTATTTGATTCGTTGTTTTTGTTCATGTAATTCCGATTGCAACAACAAAGGTTCAAAAGGGGATCGACGGAGATGTTTAGGGAGATCGTTTTAGTTTTGTGGGTATTAATATTATTAATTACTTCTAATTCTACACCAAAGCGGTGATTTATATAACACGTGTAAAGCTCTTATGGGATGCTTCCGCCAAAATCTAGGTTTTTTCAGCCATTATATAAGACTCGAGGCCATCGCATGTTTGAATAAGATAGAGATAACGTTTCTCCCTGAAAATGGATAAGCACACAAATTGAATTTTATGTGATTAATTATGTATAAATTAGTTAATGCACCATTAAATGTATTATAATATAATAATGTATCCTTAAATTTCTTAAAATTTATAATCGAAAATTACCAATTTTAACATTATTTTTTACTACTTTTTTTATATGGTTATCGAAAAGAAACAAATTATTAAAACATGTTTAATTTTACAGTATTGTGATTTCTTATTTTTTTCAAAAATAAAAAAAACATAACAATATGACAAAAATACGAAATTGTGTTTTCACCTTATGATAATCGGTTGCAAAAATAGGAAAAACTTATTACCAAAATGAAAACTATCTCTTAACATATCTTTCTAGGATTTTTATGATCATTTTCTTTATTAATGGTGTTAATGATGCACAAATTTTGGATTACTCAGGGAGCTCATTCTAACTTTAACTAAGAATCAATATTATAGCGAGTGTGGGATCATAAATTACAGAGAAAGAAAAGGAAAAGAGAGAAAGAAAGAAGAGAAAAGGGAAAAACAAGAGTTTGTTATTCCATAAACAACTCATTGGCCTTTGTAGTGGGGTCTACTAAGATTCTGCTTCTCAACCACTAGCTACCTCATAATTACGGTAACATATCTTAGCAGTAAAATTCAAGACAGTAACTAAATTATAAGCTTAATTGTTGGGTCCAGAAACTTCGAGCTGCATCAATTTCCTCCCTCCTTCATAAACCTTGTCCTCAAGGTTGCACCCAGGGAACTTCTCCATCAAATCATGAGCATATTCCTAGGTAGCATCTTCAGGTCCTCCATTCGACCATTGGACGAGCTACTTTGTGGCAACTATTCTGCCACGCCGCACCATTGCTCTGTCTAAAATTGCCACAGAAATTTGTTTCAAGTTGGGACTCTGCAAGTCCAACGGGATAGATGAGCTAGGTAGAGAGTCTCCATGAGCCTTTTTTAACAGCTAAACATGGAAGGTGGGATGGATTTGTGAGCCTTCTGGAAGTTTAAGAGTGTATGCTACCCTTTCCACCTTTGCTACAATCTGGAAATGTCCATAGTACTTTGCCGCCAACTTCTGAGAGGCTTGAAAGCTACTGTTTGCTGCCTATAGGGCTGCAGTTTCACGAAGACCCAGTCACCTATAGAGAATTCTCTGTCAGTCCGCTTCTTGTTAGCTTGTTACACCATCCTATTTTGAGCTCTCTGCAATTGATGTTTCATTAATTTGATAGCTGCTTCACGGTCTGTTAGCATTTTATCAACTGCTAGCACTTTGGCATCCCCAGAGCAATAAGGTGTGTAGACTGGTGGTGTGTGGCCTTATATCGCCTCAAATGGAGTAATATTGGTTGAAGAACGATAATTAGTATTATACCACCACTCAGCTAAAAGCAACCATCTAGTTCACGTATGAGGAGCAGCTCCACACATGTATCTCAAGTATGTCTCCAAACACCTATTCACCACTTCTGTTTGACCATCCGTTTGAGGGTGGTAAGCAAAAGACATGCGCAATTGAACCCCTAACAAACTGAAAATTTCTCGCCAAAAGTTGCTTATGAATAATGGGCCTCTATCACTTATTATCAACTCAGGTAGACTATGCAGCTTATAGATATAATCAATAAAGGCTTGTGCAACCGATGGAGCTGTGTATGGGTGCAATAGGGCCACAAAATGTGCATATTTACTAAGTCGATCCACCATAACCATTATCACCTGCTTACCATTAGACTTAGGTAGCCCAACAATGAAGTCCATGCTCACCTCCAAGAAAAGTGTTTGGGGAATTAGTAGAGGTTAAATATAGCTTGGGTAAGCTACATTTTCTGGTTTACACCTTTGACAAACCTCGCATTCCCGCACGTGGTTCCTGACATCCTTCTGCATTCCCTTCCAATAAAACACAACATTGATTCTTTTAAGGGTGACAACAGCTCTAGAGTGGCCTCCTTGAGTTGAATCATGATAGACATGATTTGTAACATCCCACCCTCTACTGGAAGAGGTAATTTTTGACATAGCATGGAGATGGATTGGGATTTATTAGGACTGCTCATGCATACGAGGATTGGTAAACAGAGAATTTGTGCACATGAAATAACTGCTCATGCATACATGACATTTCCGATTTTCGTGCCTAATGTAATTTTTATTGTGATTAACGTGGTTACTCAAAGACATAAATCAAACTTACAAGAACACTTACCAATTCAAGCTTTCAATCTTTCCCTCTCTCCAATCACTTCACTTTCTTACTT
>JAOSBM010000205.1:31762352-31779928 GCA_027568955.1 Erythroxylum tenue | reverse complement strand
CCATTTATTTATGCAGGTCCCGCATGGGTCCCACATAAAAAACGTGAGGCCCGCATAAATAAATGGCTGAGATTCACTGGACACAATAAGACACCATAAAACTAGACAGAGGATCTGGACTCTCTGACAACACCGTAGCACAACATGAACATTCACAACAGTCAACCTGAGAAAAATGCACTTCTACTGCCACCCATTAGAGGGTAACAAGGGAAATTCCATATATCTGCCTAGAACGGGTAGACCAATCATGTGTGCCCACAACTTACGACAACCGTTAAGTTCGAGACAAGAACAACACAGTTTGCCACGGAAAAACGTCAAACATGTAACAAACTATTAGTTATCGCCGTCCCCTGTAACAAATAACAATCTCAGTTGACCAGTTTTTGGCACGATCAACGGCCCAGATCTGATCTAACTTTCAGATGATTCCAGCTTAAGTTTAGCACAAGTTCGGACCCAAACATGTGATTCATATAAATCCGGAGAGAGAGAGAAAGAGAGAGAGAGAGAAAGGGGGTGTGAGTGGAATTTACCATCCTTCCAAACAACCACTGCTGCTGTTCTTTTGAGGCGGTGGCTGGGCGTACTGTGGAGCGTAGGTCGGTGGCGGCGGATATTGAGGATAACCTTGCGGCGGATAACCTTGCGGCGGATATCCTTGCGGCGGATATCCTGGCGGTGGATAAGCGCCTTTCTGGTATTCTTCCGGTGGATAACCTATTCACAGCATGACCAAACATAGTAAATTTAAAACCACTCAACAAATAGATCAAGCAAACCCAAAGATGACCAATGAAACAGAAAACCGAATTCGAATAACAAATTCAAAACAGATCGAATAATGACATTGCACGAATACAAACGAAATATAGATAAAAGATTCAACCTTGAGGAGGAGGGACGCCGACGGGAGGCTGCTGCTGGTTGTAGTAACTCATTCTCGTCAAAATGTGGGTTTTATGACGCTATTACAAAATCAAAACACCCTTTATCTAACAGGAATATGCAGAGAAAGAAAGGAGAGCAATTTATGTGTTGCAGTTCGAGAATTGATATTTTATATGTGCACATACATGGTGGAAGACAGAGAGAGTGGTTATGGTCAGTGCTTCTACATAGACGGAGATATTATTTGATGCAGGCTTTATGCTTTGCCCTTAATTACTAATTTTCATTATTCAGTAATCGAAGTTTTGACGTGGCAGCAGATCATTTGTCTATTTTTCGCTTCAAGGCAACACCGTGGGCAGTTCGTGTACATCTTACCTTGTTTTTAGTAATGATCTTCTCGGGAATGCAAAACTAATATTAAATAAGACATAATTGTACTTTTTAAAGTGGATGGGAAGCTCAGACCAAATACTTACCAGAGTAGAAGATATTTTAATTTTCAACACAAATAAATGTTTTTCTAAAACTTAGTTAATTGAATAAATTCGTATGAGAAGTAAAATTTATTAAAGTTAGTAAACCTTAATATGCATAATATATTATAGTAAGCAATGATTTCAAAACTAAACTGAAAGTCAATGTTTTAAAAATCGGACCAGTGATTGAACCGGAGAAGCAACTTATTCAAGGGTCAATGGTTCAATCGGAATTAAACCGTGATCGTTACTAATAGATATATAAAATAAAATATATAAGATAATTTTTAAACATGCTATTTAATTATTTATCTAATTGTAAACTTAACTTAAACCTTCAAACTTCAAAACATACAAGTTTTTTTTAAGTGCACCAATATAACACAAAATAAAATAACAAATTTCACTAGTCATATTTTATCAAAAAGATAAAAACAAATATCACTAATCATAATATTCATTGAAGCTGAAATCATCAAAATCAAAGCATTTTAAATGAACCGATCAATTCTTGCTTTCACCAGTTCAGAGGTTTTTACTGGTCCGACCACAAAATAAACGGGTCAATCACTCACAAAAAATAAGGGCTAAATCGAACCGTTCCATGCTTCGGGTCATTGGGACCGATTCGGTCCGGTTTTTAAAACACTGCTGAAGGTAAGATTTAAATTTTAAAATGTTATAAAATCAAGATCAAATAAAGTTAAAGAATTTAAAATATAGTTGAAAGAGATTACTCGTGCCATTGAAGAATTTAAAATTTAATTAAAAAAACAGATTGTTAAATAAAAGTTAACAGATTTATTTCAGTTTATAAGAATTCATTAATTTACAAAAATTGATCAATTAATTAATAAATTAATCAATTTTAACAATAAAAGTTATTAAAATAATTAAACAAAAAATTTAAAGATCGAACCGAAAAGTTAAATGATTCAAAATTTTAACGATTAAATCAGTCATACCGGTTAAATTTTTTAATCGTTAACAATAGTTTTTAAATAATTGATCATAGACACTAGACATAGTCTTATATCTAGTTTTGGTTTACATTCAAACAACAATTACTTGACGTTAACGGACATGATTATTTATATTCTTTTTCGCATACACTTAAAAGAGTTGAAGAATTCCTATCAATTTGACTAACCAACAAGTATTAGGAGATTGAATGTGACTCCAAATCAATATTGATTATATGGATACAAATTTATTAGCGAATTGAAACAAAATACTTATCGGTAGATAGCAGCTCACCATTTTTCAGGAAGGTATATTTAGCTGGACGAGAAACGGCATTATGGTGTTGCATATATACAAGATGAGAAATCCAACTTCCAAATGTGTGTCTCTCCTTTCTTCGCCTAAAGAGCATATATTATACATACAAACGGTGTTAGCAACTGAAGCTGACAAATGTCGAGGTCTAAATCAATGAATGATACGTCTTTTGTGTTGTAATGATTTTCTATGTGAAAGTGTCGCAAACATGTATCTAGACTCTTCATTAATTTAATAATTAAATTTTTAAAAGGTCAAAATATCATATTACTTATTTATGGATATAACTAACAAAAGAATACACACGCTATTTCATACAAAAAAACTATCGAAAATATTTTGAGTTATACCAATTTTAAAAGGTTAGTTATTAAATTGAAAGTTTTAAAAAGCTAAACATTAAATTTAAAAATATTAAAAGGTTAAACATTTTTAAAATTTTATCCTTATTTTAAATTTTTAATTTGGGTCGTAGGGAGAAAATTAAATTAATTCTTGAAATTTTATTTTATGGATTGGAAAATTTAATAATAATAAAAGGGTAAATTATAGAAAAAATCTTGAACTTTATTCAATTTTATAATACTAATTCAAACTTTAAAAAGTATCACAAAATGTTCTAACTTTTTTTTCAAAAATAGCTCAAATCATTAAAAAAATTTCGCATATATTGAAAAGAAGAAATACTTGATCAAAACATAAATCTCATTTTTTTAAATATAAAATTTGGATTGAAAAGATAAACCTAGATATCTTTTTAGGTACCATCACAATTTCGTGTTTAAATTCTCAATTAATAATGTTTTTAGGAGAATCACATAATCAAGTGAGGTAATAAAAGAATAAAAACAGGAAGACAAGTGATTACAAGAAACAACAAAGAAAATAGAATAAGTGCATTGACATTTATTTTTTAGAAGAGGAATTGGAGATTAGCATCATCAATGGTTAGATTTAATATCAAAGAAGAGACAATTGCTAGACTTGTATCAAAATGATCTCATCTTCTAGAATATACAAGGCGAATAGGTGGTGGTTGTGGTTATGTAAAAGTATCATAAATAGAAGTAATGTTAGTGGTCTAATATGTTACTTATAAACCAATAGACCTTCATCCTCCTCAAAAATCAAAGCAGTAGGGAAGAAAGGAATGGTTCCAAAAGGGTAATATGTTAATTGTTAAGATTAGGATTGTAGCATAGATACCCCTTTTGTAGATAAAAGTAGCTCAGGAAAACGAATTCTAAAAATTCAGGATCTAACTTAGTGATTTGAGGATGAACATCACGAACAAAGCAAGTACTACCAAATATTCAAGGTGTAATAGGAAACAAAGGTTTAGTAGGAAAAAAGAACATTATAAAGAATCTCACCACAAAAAACATATAAAGGGATGTGATTGTTTAAAAAACAAGCTATAGAAACTGCATCAATCCAAAATTGATAAAAAATCCAAAGAACAATTTGAAATGTAAATCAAGAAAAAGTTTCTAGTTTGTTTAGAAACATGCATTTAGAAATAAAAGTGCTTCAGTAGTTTTAATGAAATATCAAATTTTCCTTTCAAACACCATGTTTTAGGGTGGTGTATCAACACATGAAGATTGATGAAAAATGTTATTCTAAATCATGTAAGTTTAGAATGATGTGAAAAAATATTCTTTGATATTATCACCTTTTGAAGTATGAATATAGACATTAAACTATGTTTTTAGTTCAGTAAAAATAAAAAGCATAAAATGGGAAAATAATTGATAATATGCTTTAGTAAATAAAGCCAAGACACACGAGAGAAATAATAAAAAGCAACAAAATATCAAAATCTTGTTTGGAAACAATTAAATATGGAGCCCAAACATCAAAATGTACTTAACTTAAAAGAAAAAGTAGCTCGTGCAGTAAGATATGGGATTAAAGACAAATGATGATGTTTATAATAAGCTTCCAAAGGAGTTAAAACACTTGAACAAGCAACTAATCTTGTCACTTAAGTATCCAAAATGTAGAGACATCCTAATTTAAGTCCTTTACCAATAACTTTCTTCATTATAAGATCCTGAAAAAAAAGGCAATGATCTTAATAAAATAAAATAAAATAATTTAGGGCACGTTACTCACAGGTATTAAGTTAAAGAAAGGTTCAAGATAAAGGATATGAAAATATAAAGGATATGAAAAGATAAAGAATAGCAGTGGTAAAGTAAGATTAGGTGTGTTACCTAAGTCGATAATAACAATGATAACATGAGATCAAATTTTTAATGGTTCTTGATACTGACTAAATTTAACAAATTTATTTATAAAAACTATAATTTTCTTCTTAGCAGATGAACTATGTATAGCAATAGTAGCTGCAACATGAGCTAAATTGGACTTTTAAGGTTTGTTTAGTAGTTTTTGACACATATGTTCAGTATGGTCTAACTTATGACAATGTCGAAAAATAATTCCTCTTGCATCCTGACTCCTATTATTCTAACTACATGTCCATTCTCCTCTGTTATTATTCCTATGAGACGAATTCTTAGTAAAGTCCATTATTTCGAATAATAAGAGCATTGGGAGTATGAATATTGGGAGAAATAAATGCACTGATAACTGTGCAAACTATCTAAGTAAAGGTTTTAACAGGGAGGAAATGTCATTATTAGAGAGAATTTAAGACTTAACAATCTCAAATTGAGAGTTAAGACTTGCCAAAAAGTTCATTACTGTCATTTTCTCCTATTAGTCCCCCAATGGCACTAAGAGGGGGAGAGGGGGAATTAGGTGTTTACAAAATTTAAAAACTTTTCTAACCAATGAACTCAATTTAACAACAATTAATATATATAAGAATAAAATGGTTTCTTAATACAAATCAATTAAATAATTGCATTATAATTTAAAGAGGATAGGGAAGAGAGAATATAAATTAATTTATAGAGTTTTGACAAATAACCTTTGCTTACTTTCACTCGTAAGAATCATCTTGAAATTCCACTATAATTATTCTTTCAACGCGAAGAAAAAATTTGTATAATATTTTCTTGGTAAAGAGGAATATTTTTACAATCTTTCTTCATGTTGAAGAGGAACCTTCATGCCACTTGTAACACCTTTAAGTACAATAATATAATTCCCTAACAAAACTTTACAACTTAGAGTATCTTTCATCACTTTGATAACTATAAAGAATCTCACTTGCATAATTATGAGACAATGATACTCTAATGCTTGATAAACAATTAAAAATGTGTGTAAGACACCCAAATGCATTTTAATATAAGAATCAATGAGAAAACATGTATTTATAGGGTTTTAGAACTCCTATTAGTTGTTGGAACCAAAAATTGGTTGTTATAATTACTAGTTGTAAAGCATTGATTGACCGATATACCATATTCGTCGATTAATGTGCATTGAATGTATAAATTCACTAACCCTTGGTTGATCAGTGTGTATTCAATGCACAAATTCACTAGTCATTAAAATATTGGTTGACCACTTGAGCATATCAGTTGACCAATATGTCCCTATAATGATACTGGTTGATCATAAACATATATTAGACAACAAATATGTCAAGAAATAACTTAGTTATAAGTGTAACTTACATTGGTATACCAATATATCTTATTGGTAAACTATTAGTAGCCAAAAATTTGATATCTATTACATATTGGTCGATCTCTCAACCATATTGGTCAACCATTATGTCACTTGGAGGGACAATAGTTAACTACATCACCATATTAGTTGATTAACAAGTCAACAAACTCACATGTTACACATTTAACTTATATTGGTTGACCACTAACTTATATTGGTCAATTAATCCCCCTAAAACATAATTTAAATAACTTTAAATGCTCAAACTTGATTTGTTTAATGAAATTATTATGAAATAACTTTTAAAATGTCCCTCAAGAGTATTTTAAAGATAAAAAATACTTTCTTTTAAAATTAAATGCTTTAATGCTTCTTGATAAATGAGACACAGGCAATAAAGTGATATGAAATTCTTATAAATGGTGAACCTTTAAGATAATCAAAGTGATTAAGTGAGATTATAATTAATAATATAAACTATAAAACGACTTCGATAAGCCATAATCTTCTTTTGTTTTTGACTTAGACGATTGCAAACTTCAACTTTTTTTTATGAACTTCATAAATCATCTTCTTGAGTTTATGGCTTAATTTTGTTCTTATATTACTTCTCATCAAAATAATAAACTCATTTGTAGTAATTATGTTTTTTTTTATCATCAAACATCAATTGGAACATCCCTTGGTTCAACAATCTCCCTTTTCCTAATGACAACAAAATATTTGTGATCTTAGAGAACAATAATAAACTTAAGCACATAAACAACTATCCATATCAAAATAATGATTAGCTCCCCCTTAATTCATGTATATAAAAAAATTCAATAACGATAGTGAAAGAAATAATCAATATCAAGGAAATATCCACCAAATTAGAAAAATTATCAATAACATAAATTTACTTAAGCAGATCACTTAAAGTTTAAGGGAAAAAATCACTCCCCTTGAATCTAATATCACTTCTCTTTCTCCCCCATTTTGGAATCATAAAAAAGATATCATTTATCCAAATATGTATAATAGACAGCATCATGTGTCAAGTTAACTTAGTTAAAAATTAAAAAGAATTTAAGTAATATTGATAAACTTGTTTGAGAAAGATTGAATGTTTAAAGAGTCAAAATAATTATTTAAAAATTCATTTTTTGATAGAACATTCCTAATTATGTCTAATTTTGAAAATTACCCAATTTTGATATTGTGCCTAAGATGAAAATTCAATTAAAGCTAAATGGAAAAGTCTTGATAAAATGAGGGGTTGAAATTGTAAAAAAAAGTATAATTACAATACTAACCATCAATTTCATGAAAGAGTATACAAATACGAAAGTTCCCAAAATTTCAAAAATAGTGATATGAAAAAGTGCACAAAGTGTCAAATTTGAATAAAATCAAAGATGTATTGATATAATTGAAATAGAAACAACATTGACTCCCTTTAAAATTTAATTATCAGAGCAACAATTTAAAAAGATAACTCTTAATTAAGAAAAATTTTCAAAATCCCCAAATTTAAAACCCAAGAATGAAAACATTTATTTGGATACAATCTAATGAGATTTTTATGAATTAGGGGATGGTATTTTTCAAAGAAAAGAGTGAATTGTCTAAGATTGTAAAAGAACCAAGATGAAGAATAAAAGAAAAGAGGAGGAGGAGAGCTTAAATCATGATGATTGATCAACCACTTGGCTCAATGTTAGCGTGAGGTCGACCAAACTAGTTCCGAAACAAGTTACAACCTCACTGGAAGGGGATACTGGTCAAACTTCTAAAGATTCCCTTAGGGAAAAATAAAAGTAAAACATTAGTTGACTAACATGCGCAAGTGGCTAACCAAAAGAGGGACCAAACTCCTTACAAACTTACAGGAAAAGAAAAAAAGTGTAATTTTTGGGGATGTCGGTCGACCACACTAAGATACTAGTCAGCCAATTTGTTCTAAAAAGCTAGAAAATAGCCTCAAAACTTGAATAAAAGTATTATTATAAGTACATACCAATCAAGAATTGGTTAAATAACATAAAGGGATCCTCATCATATAGAATTAATATATAACTAAATGTTTTATATCGACTCTTCTTAAATGTTCAATATGTTGGAAGCATCTTAACCTTCTCATCTCCTCACTTAGTTTAAAAAATGAAATTTTCAGTGGACTTGGTAGTTATTCTTTAAGAGCTAGTTTTTCCATATCCTATAATAACATCTTCAAGACTTTTGGGGAGTTAAGAAGGTTAAATTCATTAAGATAAAGAGTATAAACTCTAAAAAATAAAGCTACCATCTCTATTATATACCATTTACTCTTTCTTTTCCAAGAGCCCTATAAAATAAGGATCCAGATAAGCTTGGTTCCTTGACTGTTAGGATTCATCTTCTTTTCAACCCAAACTTGCAATTGGTTGCCATTATTTGTTTGATAAAAAAAATCTATCAACAGGTCCATACTTACCACAAAAATGACATACCATGTTATATGATTGGTCATTTATATGTGTATGCATAATGAGGAATCTTCCTCTGCACATTAAATATGTTGAATGTTCTTTTAGGATAGCAAAATTTCCTACCATGATTATTTGAATGATACCTATAATGAATGAAGGCTAGAGGCTTAAAGGGTTATGAGTGGGTTTGTATATTATCATTAAAGTTATACGCATTCTTCATTTTTGGATTATTGCAATTTATGCCTAGATTAAGATCCAAACACGAAATCTTAAAACCTTCTTTTAGAATTAGTCCTGGTGGATGTGGCATGTGCATGCATATGCTTAGATGTGGATGCTCCATACCCATTTGTTACATTAAGCAATAGTTATTCACTATGCAAATATTTTTTCTTCAAAAATGTGGTTCTATAATTGGCTTCTCTTCTATAGTTATATCTTATTCCATACCTATTATTGGAATTATTTTATGCTCCAAACCTGTTTTCTAGCTTTTTACTCTCTTTAGTGAATTTGGATAATGAAACTTTGAGAGCATTGACCTCCTTTTTCAATGTCTAATTTTCATGTTTCAATGTTTCAAATACCTTATTGTCATCAATAATCATATTTTTTTAATTCTTTAATGCGATGCATTTCACTTTTCTTCTTTTCATTCTTATTCATGCATGCATCGAACTATTATTTAAAGTTCCTTATGTTTGGAAGACAATTTCTTCATTTTCTTGCTCATGATCTCTAAACGTTCAAACTAGTTCATCATATGTCAAATTGATATCATTATCATAAAAGTTAGAGTTTGATGTTATCATTATCATCCTCAGCTATGAAGCACATTTAAGTTATTTCTCCTTTCGGATGCTTATTTTTTAATTCACTTGTGTCATCCCAAGTTGGTACTTTTAGAGCTTAATTTTTCTTGTTATATTTCCTCTCCATTTTGTCATTTCTTTCATGTTTTTCATTGGTTTCGAGGATAGGACATTATGATTTCATGTGTCCAAATTTTCTATATTCAAAATAGATAAGATTGGAAGATTTATGTTTTAAGTCAATCTTACCTTCCTTGAAACCTTTTCTTTTCGATAACTTCTTCAAAAATTTCTCAAATTTTCTAGTGATTGTGGAAATGTCTTCTTTATCACTTTCATATGTTAATTTCTCTTCCTCTTCACTCAATTCTTCTTTTGAGGCATTGAAAGCTAAATTGCTTTTCTTTGGAAGCATTATTTCTTCTTACATCTCTTGGATCCTTATTTTGTATGTAAGAAGAGATCCAATAAGCTCTTTTCATAGTAGTGTTGTTACATCCTTGGCTTCTTATATGGCCGTTACTTTAGCTTCTTATATCTTTAGAAGTGACCTAAACAACTTTCTTATCATTTCAACATTAGTATAGGTATTTCCATGACCTTTAAGAGCATTAATAATATCGATAAATATGCGTACGTACTAGATATGCTTTTATTATGCTTCTTTTGGAACAATCCATATTGGTGTGTTAGCATACTCACTTTACTTTCCTTTACTTAGTTATTTTCTTTATGTGTAATTTCTAAAGTATGTCAAATTTTATGAGTTGTTTCAACATAGAGACCTTATCAAATTCATTGTTGTTTCAACATAGAGACCTTATCAAATTCATTTCTTCCTAATGGGAAAAATAAGATATGTACGACCTTAATATTTAAGAAAATTAATCTCTTATCTTAAGGTTCACGTTCTTCCTTTAGTTTGGGTACTGTTTTGTTATCAATAATTTTTATAGGTAAAAAGGGGCTATTAAAATTATTTTCTATAGGTTTACAGTTTTAGTCATTAATAAAAATCTCAACCTAGTTTTTCAATAGAGGTAATCATCTCCATTAAAGAAAGGTGCCCTATAAATAATTTATCCCTCTTGGTCGAATGATAATGATGAAGCTCCTAAATATACCATTATAATCTTTACTAAATGATTTCATTTGAAATGCTAGCCTAATATACCCACTCTGATACCACTTGTTAGTCCTTAGTGACACCCAAGAGAGGGGTAAGTTGGATGTTTATAAAATTTAACAAAATTTCCTAACCAATGAACTTAATTTAACAACAATCATTACACATATGAATATAGAGATTGTTTGACATAACTAAATTAAACAATTGAATAATAATTTAAAGAGGATAGGGAAAAGAGAATGAAAACTGATTTATAGTGTTTTGATAAATAACTCTTACCTAAAAGATTTTCCTTAATTGAAAGAAGCCAAAAATGAGACCCTTCACATTTAAGTTTCAGCTAGGCTATACAAGAGAGGAGAGAGCGAGTCAAAAAAAAAGCAAGAACACCTTCTTCTCTCCTTCTCAATTCTGGTGAAACATGAATGAAAGAAGTGTTGTGCATCTAATGCATCACTTCATTCTTTAATCAATCATAAAGAACCCAATAAATGAGACTCTTCTCATTTGTTTTAAGATGGCTATATGAAAAGACTAATAACCTAAATGAGACCCTCTCATTTTCGGTTATGAGATGAAAGAAGGGAGAGAATACATCAAATGCACCTCCTCATTCTTTAATCAAATGAATGCTAAAAAGGTTATATTACATGCCATCATTAAAAGACAACCGTAAAACCATTTAATGATAAGATCATTACTCCATTTAATGATGATAAAGCATGATAAAAACCATCTTAAATTTAGCAATTCAATGCTAAATATGCAACTGCACATTTAGCTATAAAAAACCAAAATATGCCCTTCTTTTTTCTTTAATAAATTTGTTTCAATTTAATTAATCTAATTAATCAAATCAAACCTAAATCAAGCCCAATATTAAATGTTCATTTAGGCTTCTAATTAACAATTAATTAAAGTAAGCCCAACATTCAATCATAGGCTTTAAAACATCTTACTTTGCTTGATAACCTTCCTAGAAGCCAAGTGGAGAATCTAATTAGACTTATATAATTCAAGCTCCAATAAGCCCGGAATTAATTTAATCTCATTAGAATTAATTCCAACTTATTAATCAAATGTCATTCCACTAAAGACAATTAGTTGAACTCTTAAATTACTAAATATTATGAGAATACATGTTTCAAATAAGATGTCTAATTGCATACTTTATTATGAACCATATTATAGTCATCCGCACAATAAAGGGTAAAATTATTGTTTTGCCCTTATGTTGGTTTTTTCTTCTAGATCTCCAGTTTAACTCTATATGGTGATTAACATACAAGATCTCATCTTGGTGTTAAGACTTGATGGATAGCTAGTCCATCAAACTACTGGCGCCAGTTTAATTACCAATTTTTGTAAAACATCTGGAAGTGATGATATCACTATAAACTCTTTATTTGAGTGAATGTTCCCTGATACATATTTCAATTAATAATTCCAACATGCAGACATTGGATTAATACTCTGTAAAAATCCATTCCGATCATATCAAGAATTATAATGAAACATATATAAGTTCACCACTCATCGAGATTGTGGTTCGTAATAAAAGAATGCTAAGGTGTATGTTTTAACATTAAATTAACTGCCTACTTTATTCTTTAAAACGTACGTGATTTTAGATTCATTTAAGAGTGTCGTTATCGATAGTCAACTACTATCATGATATGGAACTCATCATTCCATTGAAGTAAACTCTTTTACTTGCACGGAGATAAATCACAACACTACAGTCTAAACCATAATCAAGTGACTAACTTGATTATTCAACTGTGAATCAATTATTTTAGATTATAATAATACACATGTTTCCCATATATCTACATGTATATGTATATTGCTTACAAAAGAATCTTTGTTCCTTATGACTAGATATATAATGCCCATACGAATTAAACCAAACTCTTTTGTTTTATTAATAATGAATATTTTCATTACAAAAGTAACTGGAAAAAGATTAAGTTATATGTAAATACACTTGCTTTCCAGGCACTATATTTACATGACTCCAACAAAAACAATTGATAAGATTAAGGGAGCACTTACTCAAAATGTTTTTTTTTTTGCAATTTGGAAGATGAAAATGTCTCTCACTTGCTCTTTAACTATCATTACTCAGCAAGTTTGTGGAGAATAATTTAGTTTAAATGCAACACATTTTTTATCAATCATTGGATTGGGATAATATGATTTTATAGGTAAGTAATTCTAAATTCCAGTTTCATAGGAGATTGACAGATCTTCAAATTTGTACTTTGTTCCTCATTTTATCTAATACGAAAAGAGAGAAATGTTTGAATGTAATATCCGGTTTCCATATTGAGGGTTAGAGCCTTAGATTATTGCACATAAGCCATATATTTATGAATTTCATTCATATGCATAGTATTCGCATACACTCATAAATTATGATTTAGAAAACATTGCAAAGATTGTATATGCACTCAATTGACATATTCCGGGGTATGAAGGGTTTTTAACGATTATGATTTGATGGTATGTTGCTTATGTCTTAAATTTATGGTTTGATGGATTATAATTCGTAATTTTGAATTAATTGGTATAATTGGAAATTTTATGAATTAAAATGTACATTTAGTCTAGGAAAATTGTCAAGTGACAAGATAAGTTGTTACATAAAAATTAGGATGACTAAGCCTATAAAATAAGTGACAAATGGTATAGATAAATGAGTGACAAATGGCATAGCAAATTAAGTGACAAATGGCAGCAATGATTGAGTGACAAATATCCTAGCATAATTGGTGACAATTGGCAGCTTATGGAGAGGATAAGTGATTTACATGCTTAGGGACATATGTCAATGTAACATGGTGACATCTAGCATCTAATGAATTAAGCTACTACGAGGATGTTTTTGTTGAGTTCATTCTTCTTCTTTCCTTTATTCTCTCCACCGAAACTTGCTTCTATCTCATATCTCTGTGTCTTGGTCTAGTCTTGCTAAATTGCTACAGCAAAATCCATGCTTTTACCCTTCATAAAGTTAGGTAGAGAACTAGATCATTGCTGTCTCTTTATCTTTGCTAAAAACTAACCTACTTCCACCTTGAATTTGAGATGATCTTGCATACATGGAGAGCTAAGTTAACTTGATGAATTAAGGTGGAACTTGAGCTAAACAAGTAAGTAAAGTATTGATCTTTGTGGAATGTTGTAATAAAAATTTTATGATGATTAGGGATGGATTGCATGAGTGTTGATGATGAAATGAGTTCTGGAAAATGATGCTTGAATGATAGTTTTTTTTTTGGTTTTTGATGCATGAAAGACAATAGTTTATGAGCTGCCAAATGAATGATTTTGAGTTAGGATTGGAGATGAAATTGATGAGGGATTGAAGTATAATTAAGGTATAATTGAGGTATAATTAATGACTATGATGAAGGTGTTTTGAATTTGGTATGAGGGTGTTAGAATATGGAAAAAAATTTTGGGAAATGGATGGTGCACCTTCGGTTCACCAATTCCATGATCGTGGATAGCTGCATTACTCCTTCCCACTATCGTGGGCAATGCTTTGGAAATGAAATTTCTGTTTTGTGTTATTGCTGAACCAACTAAGGATAAGTTACTTTACTTTGGTGCATTTGGACTTGATTGAGGCTTAAAATGAACCTAGTTTGATGTTGGATTAGATGGTTAAGTGTTTGATAAGTTTAGGTTGTTAATTGATGTTATAACTTAAGGAATAGATTGTTTGATATCAATGTATCTAAATCTGGAATTTATGAGTTGTCTAATGAATAAAGGTGTTCTTATGAATGCAAATGTGATCCAAAGGATATGAGTAATGTGAATTAGGTATGAATGAATGAGAATTGGGATATAGTGTGATTATATAATGCTAGAAAAGGATTGGTGAATGTATGATTGATGAATTTAGAATAATCAAGTTTACGGTATAAACCTAAATTGCAAACTAATTATATACAAGCTATAATGTTTGAATGATCAAGACTCGTGATTAAGGATACATATCCGGAAAAATCAATTGAGCATGCATTGAACATGACACATATACATGTGCAACATTGAACATTCAAATGATTGATCAACTTAGTAATGTGTAAAATATGTGTGTATTGCATGACTAAAGAAGCACAAATTGAACGTCAGCATCTGGACATTGCTGGATCATCAAGGTAATAGCTTATCTAGAGAGTACTGTGAGTTAACCTAGATGTTTTCTCACTATGATTGAATTGCCTTTTAGATTTCATTTATAGAATTGATATTTATATGATTATCATGATTCCGTACATTGTTGGTCCGAGGAGTTCAATATTTGGGATTATATTGGAAGTACTTTTTATTTGTATGTGAATATGGAAAATGTGTACTCAACTGAATATTGAATGCCAGACTTAGATCTGAAGAATGTGATAATTGACATGATCACATTGAATGAAAAGTGTTGATAACATAATATGTGAATTGATGCATTCCATTACATTGATATGCATAATCAGATAAAGGAGTTGTGACTGGAGTGACTAACGTGAAAAAGAACTTTAAGCTCAAAAATGTGCACAAAGAGCCACAATCTTAGTTATTAATGAGCCTGGTATCCACCATGGATATGGGACAGTAAATGAAATGAACTCAGTATCCACAACAGATACGGGACAATAAATAGAAGCTCGATCACAACAAAGTAAAAATGAATGGAGTCGCATGTGTATTTGCATATACAACTTGATATGTATCATATAGATGATTGAAATGAATTATTGGATTGTTCTGAAACAGTGATGCAAAATATTGTACACAAGTTGTACTTATTGAAGCATGATAAAATATGACATAATATTCAATATTGGATGATATGATTTGCTTATGAATTGTCCTTGTGTTTTGATATGAGTGAGCACATCGATGATGGTTCACTCACTGAGCTCGCAAACTCATCAAAATTGTAACATTGTTTTTTTCAAGTCCAGGAGGAATCTAACTAGTCTAGTTGAAGTAGCTTCTGCATATGGACAAGAGTTAGTGGTTGGGATCAGTTGTACTTGCAAATGTCTTCAGTTATTTTGTATCAAGATTTGTATTCCTCAACTGTTGTACAATGTATGTGTGAATTCTAAAGTGCAATGACTATTATGACTGTATATGTTTGTATATGAAATGAGTAAAATGAATTTTTGAAATGCTTAAGATGTGTTTGATGCCTGAAAATGTGTAATGAGTTGATTTGATTGTCTTAACGTGCCATTATCGTAAAGTATGTTCTAGAATATTCGTCAGTACGTTCGGGCATACGCTCTATGGGAATGGAATGTTACATTGAAAGCACGGGAAATCCCATACCATCACCGATCAGTTCAAATTTGACAGTGTAAACAAAATTAAAGAATAGATAGTATTTGAAAACTTAGGAGAGGAAGTCAGTCCTGACACAGTGTTGAGATGGACATCAATCGCAATAAGCTAACCACTAAAATTGATATAGTCGTAGGATAAGTCAGAAATGAATTGCTACATTGTTTTGCACTATGATACGATAAATCTTGCAAGTTAGCATTTAGGATGAGAGCTAGTCAATGTCTAGGTGGTTGTGATTAAGGAGATTCATAATCTCCAATACTGCTTCTTGTATTAAGCTTGTAATGCTTTTCCATTTGGTAGATTTAATGTTACAAAGTTATGAATTTCAATTTAATGAAAGTAGTTTCACAACCTTGCATTTGACAACATCTCTGTTCACACTAGTCTACTTGTGATCCACGACAAGAACTCATCTCACTTACTCTTGGGACAGCAATGGGTTGACCCATATGTTAAATCAAACCCAGACCAGTTTGAGGCCCAATTTTTCTAGAAACATCGTTTTGTTTAGAAGAATTAGGCTTCGAGTAAGCCTGGGCCTGGACAATCCAAATCTGGACTCAATTAAAAAAAGACGTTATTTACATTTTTAATTTTTTAAAAAATTTAACAAGACCAACCCATTGCCATCCATGTTTACTGATAGGTAGTACATATAAAGAAAAAAACTATCATTTCTATAATAGAAAATTTGTAATTATTATCTTTTAAATTTGTATTTAATAAATCTTTTAAGGTATGTAATAATTTGTAAATCACTTGTGGCAGATAAATCACCTTAATGAATCAATTATTCAAATCAAGTTAAAAGCTTATCTCAGGAGATTATTAAAGGACTCTTAATAAAAAAAAGTGGGAAGTAAGTCGGTTTTCTAATGTGATTGTACATTTGTGATTCTTTTGTCCTTTCTGGAATTTGTTAACTATGACTGGGTAAGGAAACAGAACTTGAGCATTGCTAGATTTCTACAGCAATTTTAATAATGACATTGGAAGATCATCATGTCTTACATGCATCTGGGCTTCAGTGAACTGAGACCACTTTGTCTTCGTAGGCTTACTGTGATCATGTCAGTTTTTCCACACTAGCAAGACAGAGCGAAAAAGTATAAAATGTACCAAGAGATTACCAAGCCCAAATACTCACTTCCTCAGTGGCTCCCAAATTAGACCGGTCAAGATTCGAATGAGCTGAGCTGGCCATTGAATAATGATAATTAATATAATAGATGATAACCCAATAGGCTGGCATAGGAGACAAGATTCTTTGTCCAATATTACTCTGTTTTATTATATTTTATGAAATCTCAGCCATTTATTTTGCGAGACCCATGTAGAATTTATGTGGAACCCACATAAATAAATGACTAAGATTTATTGGACACAATAAGACACCATAATATTAAAAAGAGGATTTGGATTCCTGGTATAGGTGGCACATACCTTCATCACTTAACCAAGTGGTCAGGAGTTTGATCCTTGGGAATGCAACAAACTCTTGAATTAACATTAGCCCTCCTTAATTTGAGATGTTCCCGTCTCAGAGGGATTAGTCCCTAGTTTAATCCTTTTATAT
>JAOSBM010000205.1:31684558-31702904 GCA_027568955.1 Erythroxylum tenue | reverse complement strand
AATGGTAAACATTGTTGTGCCAAGTGGTACGACATGATTCTTCAGATAAGTGCTGGAGTTTCAAATATCTCCAACTGCTAAAGTGACCTAAAATTGTGAGTTGTCCAATGATTTGTTAAAATATATAGTTATTAAAATTTTCAACAGAAGAAAAGGAACAGGATTGAATAAGCATGTGATTAAACATGACCTTATCTTGGGCATCATAAAACAGAACACTATATTCAAAATAGGACAAGCAATAATTATATTCATACATCATCTTGATAGGTATTGCAACAAGCAAAATGGTTCATTTTCCTCCAAAATTGGTCATGTTCTGCGTTTAACCTTGATTCTAGTAGAATCCTAAGCTTGCCAAAAAACGGGAAATTTGTATATAAGGATTTTGAATGATTTCAAATGAACTTTTTTCTTGACGTAGTGAAAAGTATTAAAAAAATCAATCAAGATTTGAGTTTAGTAGTTGAGAAAGACTTTCATACTTCAGAGGGAAAATGTTAGACCTTTTCTGTGGTGAAGTTTCAAGGCTCACTGGTAAAGTTCTTTAACATAATGCTATACTTCAAACACAAAGCTATTTCAAATTTTTAATGCCATCAATATATAGATAAGCTACTTTAAAATTTATATTTATTTAGTTTTAGTTAGGGGAATTGGGATAGATGTCAAGAACCTCACGCATTCATACATAAGAATTTGCCAAGTTCAGAATTTGAGAAGTTGTCCTTTATCGAAAGGCCAGAATAAGTTGCAAGAAGAAAGATCTGCACAGACCAACGAGTCTTAAGACTATCTGAAGTGTAAATATAAATAAATAGCCAACCTTTTTACTAGAATGGTCCATGCCTTAGATTAGTACGTTCTACAATTGCCCTCTATATGAATGTAGCATTTAGAAACATAGTTAATGGATGTAATTTTTTAATGTTATTTTTGTTGTGAGTCTAGCCAATTTTATGAACGCTTATTTATTTAATTCCACTAAATCTGAACTCTAGAAGTGTTAGTTGTTTTTGTAGATCTAAAGGAATGAAGTTGTAGGTGACCATTTGCGGTATAAAATCTTATCTTTTAAAATTTGAAGATAAGTTTGAGAGATAGAAGTTGCTTAGAGTCTAAATAACTTTCATTAACTACAATTTTATTAAAATTTAATTTCTAAAATTTGTTTAGGAGTATATATATATATATATATATGTATATATAAACATATAGTATCGTTAATTCAAGAGGGTGTTAGCATAAGTTTTTTGAGAGAGCTTTAGAGAAAGCTAAAAGAGCTAGATTAGTTGTAGTTATCTTGTGCGATGTTCTTGAGTGAAAGAGTTTGAAACCTTTATCATGTGGATTTTATTATCGATTTGTCCCATGACTTTTATCTCTAAAGTGGAGGGTTTTTCAAGCTAAAATCTTATGTTTGTAATTTTTTTATTCTTCTTTATTATGTGAATAGTTTATTATTAGTTGAGTGATCTCAGAGTTATTGTTATTGCTTGGAGCCCAAACAAACGGTATCGAAGCCTAACAAGTGGTATTAGAGTCCAACAAATGGTATCAGAGCCTTAGATATGAAAAATGACATTAACTTTATGATGAAGTTGACATCAACCAAATACTTAATATGGAGACTATTGATGGAAGATCTCATGGATTGCCAGGATCTTTATGGTCCAATCGATGTGGACAAAAGTGTAAAAGACCGTGACCTATCTAAACTGAAGAAGATGGCATATAAAGAGTGAGAGAAGATAAAATGGAAGACATTGAGAACTATTAGACAATAGATTAATATCAATATCTTCAATCTTGTATCCCAAGAGACGAATCCTTTCGAGTTGTGGAAGAAGTCAGAGGATCTCTATGAGAGGAAGATCGCTTACCATAAGGCCTCCATAATTAAAAGTCTTGTAAACCTAAAGTTTAAGGCTAGAAAATCAATGTTGGTGCTTCCCAACAATTTTTAAGGCATCATTAATAAGTTGACTACTATGAAGATTGTCCTTGATGATGAATTAAAAGCATTGTCCTTATTGAGTTCTTTGCAGGATAGTTGAGAAACTTTGGTTGTGACTATCATCAATTTCACTATAGATGGTGTGCTTTCTTTAGACATAATCAAAGAGAGCATGCTCAACGAAGAGATTAAGAGAAAGGAGATTAGTGTTGACAATATGCAGGCTCTTGTGGTAGAAAACAGAGGAAGAAGCAAGAACAGACGTTCCAAAGTGTCAGGTAAGTTGAAGAAAAGGTCGAAGTCGAGAGATGACAAGGAGACCGAATTGTAACACCTACAACAAACCTGGTTATATAAAAAGTTTTGTTATAAGTGAAAAAGAGACCAGAAAAGCAAGAAAAATAGAAGGATGGAGATGACAACAACATTACATCAATGACATTAAGTACAGATGATGAAGTTTCGTTGATTTATGCAACCAATGAGTATCTCCATATTATTCACTTAGATTCATAATAGCTTGTTGATATAAGGGAATCTTATCATTGTGTTCCAAGAAGAGAGTACTTTACCAACTATAGAAGTGGTGATTTTGTAAGCGTGAAGATGGAAAACCAAAGCTTCATTAGCATCATCGGTATGGGAGACACTTGACTTCAAATTGACGTTGGGTGCACGTTTACCTTGAGAGGTGTATGAAACATTCTAGACTTACGACTCAATTTACTATATGTGAATGTGCTTGACTAAGAGGGATACCGACATACGTTTAATAATGACAAGTGGAAGCTGTTTAAAGGAGCATTAATTGTTGCTCGTAGTAAGTTGTGCTATACTTTGTAAAAGACACGCTTAAAGGTGTGTGTTGGAGAATTGCATGTTGTTTAAGAAAATACTTAACGAGATTTCGGGCACTAAAGATTAGGACATGTTAGTGAGAAGGGGATTAAGTTGCTAACTGGAAAACACATATCCTTATGAAGAATACGGTTTCTCTTAAACCCTTGCGATCATTACGTGGCTAGAAAGCAACATCAAATGTCTTTCTATAAGAAGTCTACAAAGAGGAAGGTAAAGAGTGAGCTGGTGCACTCTGTCGTGCATGGTCCCATAGAGGGGGAGTCCTTAGGTAGTAACAAGTACTTTGTTAGGTTTATCGTTGATGGTATATGTAAGACTTAGTTCTTTAAATTGAAAACACAAAGCTAGGTGTTAGAGACCTTTCTGAGATTTCATGCCCTGGTGGAAAGGGAGATAGAGAGTAAGCTAAAGTGTCTTCAAACTGAGAATGAAGGTGATTATATCTCTAATAAGTTTAAAGAGTAATATGTAAGACATGGTATAAGATATGAGAAGACAGAACTTGATAACCTACAACATAATGGTGTTATCGAGATGATGAATAAAATCATTATGGAGAAGGTTCGATGTATGCTTTGAATGTTAAAACTACCGAATTTATTTTAAGGTGAGGTAGTCAAAACCACTCTATACATGATCAACAGGACTCCTTCAATCCCTTTAGATCTTAATATGCTCAAAAGAGTATGGAAAGGGAAAGATCCAACCTATTCGCATATGAGGGTGTTAGATGTAAGGCTTTTAAGCACATGGCAAAGGAGTAGAGATCAAAATTGGATTCAAAGACTACTTATTGTATGTTCATTGGATATGACAATCAGGAGTTTGACTATAGGCTCTATAACCCAAAAACATAGGCTGTTAGAGGCAAGGGCTTAGACTTCTATGAGTATGAGATGGGTACATATCTCATCAATAAAGACAAGATTACATCCAACAATTCATCTTTCGGTAATGAAGATTCTCCCTTGTTCCCACTTTCGTTGATCAACATATGAGTGAAGAAGGAAAAAGTGAGCTAGCATAAGGTGATAATGATCAAATGCAACTTGATTATAATGATTTATATGATACACATTTGGTAGATGATGAAGGAGAGGTCCACGAACATCATAAGTAGGAGGAGCAACTTGTTCATGTGTTGAAAGATGTCTAACTTCGAAGGTCAACAAAAGAGAAGAAGCCTTCAAGAAGATACCCTAGTTTGAAATATCTCCTAGCCACTACTAAACGGAAACCAGAGAGTTTCCAAGAAGTAAAGTTGCTTAAAGATAAAGATTCTTGGCTCAAGGAAATGCAAGATGAGATAGAATCATTGAAGAAGAATGAGACCTATAAATTAATGAAGTGTCTAAAAAGTAAGAAAGCTTTGAATAATAAATGGTTGTTTAAGATTAAGAAAGATGGTGACAAGATGTTGAAGCGCATGGCGAGACTAGTGGTAAATGATTATAATTAAAAGAAAAGTAATGATTTCAACAAGATTTTTTCACCAGTGGTCAAGATAACATTGATACGCATTGTATTGGGCTTTGTTGCTAGTGTGGATTTCAAACTTCAAGAAACTTAATATAAAGATTACTTTTTTACATATCAATTTGGATAAGGAGACTTATATGGAGCAATTAGAAAGTTTCAATGTAAAAGAGAAATAGAACTTTATATGTAAATTAAATAAGAGTCTTTATAGGCTCAAATAGGCACAAAGGTAATGGTACAAGAAGTTCAATTTGTTTATGACAAGTAGTGGTTACAAATGAACATTAGCTGCTCCTTGTGTTAATTTTAGAAAATTCCTTGGTGGTAACTTTATCGTCCTTCTCTTATATGTGGATGATATGTTGATCACTGGATAAGATGCTGGTAAGATTTGTAGGTTTAAGGAGGAATTATTTAAGTCTTTTTAAATGAAACATTTAGGTCCTACAAAACATATTTTGGGTATGGATATTGCTTGGGACAAAAAGGCTGAAAAGCTACGATTTTTATAAGAAAAATATATTAAACGGGTGCTTGAAGGTCCAACATGAAGAATGCCAAGCTAGTGAATACATCTTTAGCTGTTCATTTCAAGTTGAGTAAGAGAGCTTGTCCTACCATCGAAAAGGAGAAAGAGTATATGTCCTTTATTTCATACTCCTCTATTATATGCTCATTAAGGTATGTCATGTGTGCATTAAACTAGACGTCGCACACACTTTGAGATTGGTGAGTAGATTCTTATCCAATTCAGGAAAGGTACATTAGGAAACCATAAAGTGGATCTTCAAATAGTTACGAAGCACTTTTAGATTGTGTTTGAGTTTTAAAGTTGGTAAGAAAATTTCAGAAGGGCACACAGATGTTGAAATGGATTGTGATTTCAATAATATAAAGTTAAGCTTAGGATGTTTGTTCAAATTTACAAGGGGTGGTTAGGGGAGGGGGTTATTTCTTGGCAATCTAAGTTGTATAAGTGTATAGTTTTGTCTACCAATAAGGAGAAATATGTTATATTCATTAAAGCCAAAAAGGAGATGCTTTAGTTAAAATGATTTATCCAAGAATTAGACATGAAACAAGATGAGCACATAATTTTCTCCAAGAATTTTTGCTACAAATTGAAGCGAAAACTCCATATATAATTCTCATAATAAGCAAATTGATGTGATGCATCATTGGTTATAGTATGTGGTTGAGGAACAACTAATAAAGTTGAAGAAGATTAACATGAACAAGAATGATGTCGATATGTTAACAAAGTTAGTTCCTAAGAGTATGCTTGAGCTTTGTAGCAAGCTCACCAGGATGGCTTTTAAGTGATCAATGGGGTGGTTGATTTCTCCTCTAAAATTGGCTTAAGGGAGAGATTATTGTGGGTTCATCCCCATTCTATAGACATTTATTTTGTTAGTTATACTAAATATGGACTTCAAAAGTATTAGTTGTCTTCATGGATGAAAAGGAATGAAGTTGTGGCACAATATAAATTCCTATCCTTTTGAGATTTAAAAAAAGTTTGAGAGACAAAAGTTGCATGTGGCAAAAACACATAATGATAGAAGAGTTTTAGAGCCCAAATAACTTTCATCAACTACAGTTTTATTAAAGTTTGATTTTTAGAATTTGTTTAGAAGTAGTATTGGTATATGTGTGTGGTTGTGTGCATGTTTTGTGTGTGTGTGTGTGTGTGTGTGTGTGTGTGCTTGTGTATGTTTGTGTATGCGCGTGTGCATGTGTGTGTGTGTGAATTTGTACTCAATTCTTAAGGTTGTTAGCATAAGTCTTTTGAGAAAGCTTTAGAGAAAGCAGAAATAGCTAGATTAGCTCTAGTTGTCTTGTAAGGTATCTTGAGTGAGAGAGCTCGAAAACTTTATCATTTGTATTATGTTATTTAATTTAAGGAATTTTATTGTTAGTATGTCCTGTATTTTTTTTACCTCTACACTAGAGGGTTTTTCATATTAAAATCCTGTGTTCATAATTATTCAGTAACCTTTATTATATGAGTAGTTTATTATTGGTTGACCAATCTCTATGTTCTTGTGAGTGTTATTTCTTGGAGCCTAAATAAGTGGTAACAGAGCTTATAATTTTTCTTTTCTTTATTTTCTCAATTAGACAAAAGAATTTAGCTTAAGATATGTTACAATTTTCATCTTCTTAGATTAGCAAGTGTTATGATATTGTAATGACATGTTGTCTACATTTTGTACTATGTAGCTTACAATTCTATTTATATTTATCATTAGGTTTCTACAAAACAATGTCAACAGTTGTTTCAATGTTGGCATTATTAATTAACAAGTTTCTAGGTTATTTTCCAAATGTCTGTTATTTTTGTCTTAGTTATTATTATCAACTCCTATACTTTTTAGGAATAGATCTTAGTAAGATTATGTTTATAGCTCACTAAGAAGAGGATGCCTTTAAGAAAAGAAAGAGGACAATTCCATAAAGAGTTGCCAAACTCAGAGGGTTACTAAAGCCAACCTCGTCATCAAAATTGATGTTAATGATGAACTAATTGAGGAAGCCCCTATCTTGTACATAACTTTGGTAGGATAATGACTTCAATGGGCATAATTATCAACAATAAATGTAAAAGCTTGATGTTGATTTCTTTGTCCTCAAGTAGGATATGAAGTCCAATAGTTCAAATTTTTAGGTCATAATTGGTATATAATTGTATAGAAACTTGTCTTTATATATATAGTGTACAAGTAAATTAAGGTTAACGTCATAAATTAAGGTTAACGTCATTAAGGAGATTAGTTTTTCTTTTGACTTGATCATAAGGTTAATGTTGTTGTTGTTGGGAAATCAAGCTAGGATTCAATCCCGTGCAAAGTGGAAGAAATACAAAACTTTCTATTTGATTTCTCGAAAGTCAAGGTCACTAAAATTCTATAAAATACACATAAATGATAATAAAATATAAATCTTAATTCGTACCTTATTCCAAAGCTTGATCAAGTTCTTGTTATATCCCTCAAATTGTTTTTGAAACTGGCTCATCTTAACCATCATAGTTACACAAGTGTTTGACCTCTAGCGGTATCTATAGAACAAGTTAAAAGAACTCTGCAACTATTACAGAGAGGGTTAGGCAAGGAGTGCTAGCTCCATTAGAGCTTAAGCTTATTTATAATAGGTTTTGGATATTTTTGTAATTTAATTGAAATTAAAGTTTAATTATAATTACGAATAATTGTAATTAAATACCAATTATACCCAAATAAGATCTAATATTTAATATTAATCCTTATTTATTAGATATCTCATAGTTAATCATAAAGTCAATCAAGTCCAATTTGATTAAAATATATTTACTTTCTTTGACCTGTTTTTTATATGTAACCCATTAGGTTCCTAAATATGTTGGAAATGGATATAAATTATAACTCTAAATCATATTTTGAGTAAGCTAAATTAACCTCCTTTAATTTATCTTTAAATCTCTAATTAAAAAATTTATATCTATAGATTAAGATTGACGTCTAGCAATATATCACGACCATTCAAATATTTAGGAATGTTAAAATGGTTTTGACTAATCTTTCCATCATGATTTTTTGTATAATTCAATCCTTTCATCATATAATGTTCTGATTAGACATAGAATATAAAATTAATGTCTATTATATTTTAAGTCCAATCATATTGGTTCTCTACCATTAGTTATTAATTCGATTGATGATATTTGTAAACTATTTACAAAACATCATACTACCTTGACCAAGGATTTCTCTAATCAATACTAATCGAGAATAATGAATTCTCCCTACTTACTTTAGGGTGATGAATCCTATCTTGACTACTCAACTACCTCTATATAGTTCATCCAATGACTGCTGACTAAACTACCTATAATTAGAATAGTTCATAAGTAGTATCAAAACATAGCAATCTTTAGACAAGATAACTTTGGATATTTGAAGTCAAAGGATCATTTATACAATCATCATGATGATAATTTCAATAGATATGCAAATAATGTTTCAAATAGATTTCTCATATAGGATCAGTTTAGTGAACTTGTTATTTACCAAGCACCCACACGTTTGTTTAAGTATCTCCATAATTTAGCCTATGAGATTGACTACTTCCTTCACAAGGAAAAACATAACGTGTGCTAGTCTTTTTACATTCTATTAATGTCTAGTCTTAATGAAACAATGACTAGGAACAATTTGGGGATAATACATAAATGCAACATGAATATTATAATTATAATCTCATCGTAATTTTATTTGTAATGTATAATTATCCTATGAACTTTATCATATACATCTAAATATGTAAAAGATGAAAAAATTCCTTTAAATTATTTTTTCACTATATTGTAACCAAAAAATTGGCTGTAGAGCATAAACTAACAATCTCCCACTTGCACTAAGCCAATCATTTAAGTATCTTATACTATATCACCATATGATGATTATTGTATTACTGAGATAGTGGCTTAATGATATAATTCTATAAGACTTCTATGTAAGCATTTGCTTAAATCTTACAACTTTCATCTTAACTGTCATCATAATTAAGAAAAATTGTCCAAATATCTCTGATAAGACCTTAGCTCCTTTTACACGCACAATGGCTCTAATGTTCTACAGTACATTACTATCTTGAAAAATGCAAAGAATTATATCACGTTCATTAAAGAACTTATTAATCCAATTAATCATTTCTACTAAATGAAAAATATATTATGGCTTAATTAATAACCACTGCTATATTGGAATGTTTCCAATTTCTAAATAATGTTGTTCTAAGTAACATATACCTTAATGAGGATTTACTTCTAAAGTTAATATCCTTATCACCTTGAACTCAATTAAGAACTCATACATAGAATAATGAATATCTTTGATATTTTTTTTGGTCAATAATATCTTTAATATTCACAAATTTAAAAAATCTAAAATACTACACATCTTTTGTACATTATCTATATCCTTAGATGTAAAATAGTTAAACAACTTCCAATCTATCTCTATAGATCTTCTTTCTAGAATTTAGTTGTTACTTTTTCATATCCAACAAGAGTTGTTCTTGGAAAAATATATTTTCAACAATTGAAAATTAAAATTATTGTTTTCTATGGGCAATATGTCTCTGTATACCTATAGATACAAATAAAAATTAGAATTGTTATTCTGAAGCTATTCAACAGAGAATCTAATTTCCTATATATAACGAAAATTTAAAACTCTCCACATCAATCTCATTGAAGTGCTTCAGCATTCTCAATGCTTAATTTCTACTTAGATTTAAACAATCTGAACTTTTTAAAATGTCAAATCATTATTTCATTTAACACATATGACTATATCACATAAAGTCATTAGTAATTCATTGAAATATAAGTATCATCCTTTTGTGAATTATTGTTCTATCTAATACATCACATATATAAATGTAACAATTCAATACCATCATCATCCTTTCACCAAAGATTGATTTGGTTATTCTTCAACTACACAAGTTTCATAAGTTTCATACGATTCAAAATAAAAAGATACATATATCCTTATATGTAACTCTATAATTCTCTCATGTTGATTTAACCAACATGACATAAAAGGATGGTCTTTGTAACATCTCAGATCACCCACTTACAGATATTGTCCGCTTTGAGCCTTGGCCCAGCTAAGCTCTCACGGTTTTGCTTTTCTCAAGGCCTTCCCAAGAGGTCATCCATCCTAGAATTACTCTCAACCAAGAACATTTAACCTTGAAGTTCTGATGGGATTTGGTCCATTAGGCCATGGAAAACGCGTTTGTAAGGAAGATGTATCCGTACCCTTATAAGGCGTACTTCGTTCTCCTCTCCAACCGATGTGGGATCTCACACTCTCCACCCCCCTTAGGGCCCATCCCTTTTTAGAGTCCAACCTAGCTGGCACAATGGTTCGGGTACTGGCTTTGATACCAATTTAATTGTCACGACCCGGTACCACATTGGGCCTATGACAACCGCCACATAGTAGGGCTAAGGACACTCTCGGTATCCTTAATCTGACTATGCAAGGCTAATTGAAAGTCTATTCTTTCTTTTCTTTTCTTTTTTGAAAAATTTGGGTAGCATAACGGTTGTGTTGTAAAAATCCGAAAAGCTGCAAACACTTTTAATGACACTTCTATATTTACATCCAACCACAACTTCAGGATTTTAAGTCCGCTGGAGGCAATCTCAACTCAATGCAATTTCAACAACAGTATCAAAAGTTCATATATAAAATATTTTATTAAACATAAGGCAATCAAAAGTTAACTTACAAAATCATAAAGTGTATCAACATAAACATAGTTCATGAGCCACTTGATAATAAAAGTACAAAATAGGAAACTATCCATGTGCAGTAATACCCCGAAAATGTCAAAAGACCGCACGATCCACTCAAAGCTTTAAACTCACTAAATTAACTTGCATGGTTGGAAAGCGGAGGGGGTGAGTACACTAGGTACTCAGTGAGTAGGAAAAACATATAACACAAATAGAATTCGATTCATACCAAGACGGTGTAGATAACCTATGAAGTGAATATACAACACATAGAAAACCTAGGCCCAGCCTATGGCTTAATGTATATTGGTTAGGAACCATATAGGCCTAGCCTATTAACTCACCCATCCGGTGAATATAGGTTCCAGTTCTAGTACACAAAAGCATAAAAACATCATATGTATCAATCAAATCTCGATAGGAAATCCAATATCAGGGTATGCCAAAAAAAATCATGTGTGACACCATTAGTCGGCCAAACTAATGTGCACACCCACCGATACTCGATGTTGGCTCGACTTTCATCCATGGTGAGTCCGGACTATAGTCGACAAGAGCGTCATGACCCTAGGTGATGACCTAGTTGGTGTCTAGACCCTAGGTATGGAATCACCCGCAAGTCCCGTAAAAAGGTGTCGATACGGTGACTCGACTTTCATGTACCAGCGTCAAGGGTACGGGGGTCACTTAATCATAATCAGTTGTGCCCAGCACACGATTGGCCAATCGTTTCCTCACCAATCATAAAAATCATATACAACCTTTAAGTATAAAAAATCAAGTAAGGCATCATGCCTTTATTTATCAGTCCAACAGATAAAATGAAGCCTTGCCGTGACTCTAAGCCAAAAGAGAACAAATACACGCAGAATATATGACTCATTTATGCATGAGTAATTTCAAAAATATTATTTCATGCAATAAAAGTTATCTTTTGCAATCCAAGTGCAAAGTTATTAAAAAATGTAGTTTCATAAAATAAAGCATTGTTCTTTACACTTTAAACTCAGAGTTGTTAAAAACAATAGCATTTCTCAAATTATGTAATAAGAATATCGGTTTCTAAAACCATGTTGAAACTTTATTTCGTACAATAAAAGTTATCTTTTGTACTTCAAATGCATAGTTGTTCAAAACAAAGGCGTTTATTAAATACCTAATCATATTAGCTTCCATTTGAAATTCAATTCTACCATACGTTGCCTAGATTCAACATTCACATTCAAGTCATCATGCATGTCTTAGGATGTTATAATCCCATTTGAGAAATATGACTTCCCCAACTCACCTCAAAAGAAGGTATACACTCCCTTGCTTTAAAAAAATCCTCTGTATGAGTTCCTTGATTCACAACTCCCGAGCCTTTAGTCATAAAAGACATATAATGTATTTACTACTTAAACATGAATTTCATATTTATACTCTTAAACATGAATTTCATATTTATACACCATCACAAAAGTGTATAAAACACAATATCACTCTCTTTAAGCTATAGGATTTGACCATTAAGCTTCTCACATGGTTACTTCCTTACTATTCACATTAGCTTTTCTTTTGCATTTTCTAAGGCATTTAATGCCTTTAATCCCACACTTACTCATTTCACCACATAATTAAGCACATCTTTATCCAAGCATATTAGGCTTTACTTGTCAATCTAAGCAACAATTCAAGTTCACTCTAAGTAAACATAAAAGTGTTTTCCAATGCATAACATTATAAAGCCTTAAATCCTAAATCAAGTTCACTTAGGCATTTTATCAAACACCTAATGCGCATGATTTTCAAGTCACATTTCTAAGACTTTATCATAATAATTCTTGCTCCTTTCATGTCATCTAGTAACGCTTCCAATCAATGACACATTCCACCACTCCATTCCAACCAGTGTCCTTCATTTAAGCTTCATTTTATCAATTATACAACTCATTACCTCAATCCACCTCTTCTCCATCATTTTGACCTAACCTTAACCAACACACATCTTCTTCATTCTTCATCATCAATTCAAATCATACATACATAATTAACATCATAGAGTTCATTTAAATCATCAATTTCAAATGATATTCAAAACTTCACAAAGTTTCACCTAAAGGGTACAATTTCGGTTTTGAATCAAAGAATCCTCTCCATGACATATTTCATTCATCTAAACCATGTTTCATGCATAATCAAGCATGGAGAACAACATATCTTAACACCAAACTCAAAATCATAATGTAGAGAGAGATGAGACAAAATTTACCTAAACCTTCCTTTAGTGATATCTTCAAATCCTTTGAGAATTTCTCAAATCTAATGGTTGATTTGAGTTCCTTGACCCCAAATTAACTTAGAACACCTTGGTTGAGGTTGAAGAATCAAAACGAAGGGTGAATTTTGATGATGGTCAAAACTTCCTCTTCTTCCTCTATTTTCTCCTTTCTTTTCCTTTCTTTTAATTAAAACTAAGTGTTTTAAGTCTTTACTAATGGGATGCACGACCTTACATGCAGAAAAGTCTACAATATTGACCCTTCTTTGACCAAAATACGGTGAAATTACCTTTTTGCCCTTAGGCATGTGAAATTACCATTATACCCTCCAAACTTTCCTAAATTTGCAATTAAGCCCAAAGTTTAGGAATCTCCAAAACTTTTATTTTTATTTTGGTCCTTTGACTTTTGTAAATAATAACTAAGCCTCTTAACTTTATAAAATTACATATTGGTCCTCCAAGAATTGATGAAAAATTATGTTTAAGTCCTTTAACTTTTAACAATTTGCAAATAAGCCCTTATGTACTTCAACTTTTCCAATTTAGCTTTCTAAGTGTCCGATAAGTCTATAAATCATGTCTAATCACCTCTAAGGAATTAGAACACATTTAATTTACCCACCATGGTCATATCCATCCATTGGACACGGTTTTACACACTTAAAAGCTTATATGTCGGAAATCTCTAAGATTTCGCATACCTATGAACTCTAAGTTCATGTAAGGGCATATATCATTATATATCACTGGCATACGTACCAAAAGAATTCAAATACATCTTTGAACTCATATACAACCATGTATATATCAATATACAGTAGTATCTCCAAATAAAAACAACATAAATGGTCTCAGAAAGTCCGGTGTTACAAGTCCTCCCCTCCTTAAAAGAGTTTCGTCCTCGAAACTCCTATGTCGAGGACACAAATAAATGGGGGGTACTGACGCCTCATAGTATCCTCAAGCTCCCATGTCATCTCCTCAACCCTGTCACTCTTCCAAAGGACTTTAACCGTGGGTACCTCCTTGCTACGTAATCTCTTGGCCTGTCGATCCAAAATCTGAGCTGGTTCCACCTCAAAACTCAGGTCTTCCCTCAATTCTACTAGAGGTGTCTCCAAAACATGAGATGGATCTAGTAAATACTTTTTAAGCATCGAGACATGGAACATGTTATGGATCCTATCCAAGTCTAGTGGCAATTCCAACCGATACGCTACAGTCTCGACACGCTCCAAGATGCGAAAAGGTCCGATATATCAAGGGTTTAGCTTCCCTCAACTCTGAAATCTGATGATACCTTTCTATGGTGATATCAAAAGAAAAACCTGTCACCAACTGCAAACTCTAATGGTTGTCGCCTATTTTCCGCATAACTCTTTTGTCGATCTTGGGCGATCTTCATCTTTTCTCGAATGATTTTTATTTTCTGAGTGGTGACTTCTATCAATTTAGCTCCTTCCGTTTTAGTCGTACCAACCTCATCCCAACACAGAGGTGTCCTGCACTTCCTTCCATAAAATGCTTCATAGGGTGGCATACCAATACTTGTCTGATAGCTATTGTTATAAGCAAACTCTATCAAAGGCAAGTGTCGGTCCCAACTCCCTTGGAATTCTATCACATATGCTCTAAGCATGTCCTCTAGTGTCTGAATGGTCCTCTCTGACTGACCATCGGTTTGGGGGTGGAAGGCAGTACTAAACTTCAGTTTAGTCCTTAAAGATTCCTGGAATTTTAGCCAAAATCGTGAGGTGAATCTCGGATCCCTGTTTGATACTATAGAAACTGACACCCCGTGCAGCTTCACAATCTCGTCGATATACAGCTTTGCCAATTTTTCCAATGAGTAGGTTATGTGAATAGGCAGAAAATGAGTAGACTTCGTTAATCTATCCACTATAACCCAAATAGCATCGTGACCCTTTGGCGTACGAGGTAATCCAACTACAAAATCCATTGTCATATGCTCCTACTTCCATTCCGGAATAGGCAAAGACTGTAACATACCTGCTAGTTTCTGAGGCTCTGCCTAATTTGTTGATAGGGAAGGCATTTGACCACAAATTCCACTATCTCTCTCTCCATCCTTGACCACCAATAACTCTCTCTAAGAGTTCGATACATCCTGGTACTACCAGGATGAGTAACATAAGCCAAATTGTGAGCTTTCTCCAAGATAGCTTGCCTGAGTCCCTAGTCATTTGACACACAGACTCTGTCTAACCTGTCTTCTCTCAGTCTGAACCCCTCACTCTCTTCGAATAATAATTTGTCCTAAATAACTCTTAACTCGGGATCGTCAGCCTGCGATCTCCTGATCTCATCAAATAATGTAGGCCGAACTTCAAACCTTGCTAGCAATGTTCCATCATCCTCTGCCACTGGGAGTCCAATCCCAATGCTTCACACACTCTTCAAATGTGTTATGTAAGGATCTTGCCTATCAGTTACTGCCAAATAGGACTCACGACTCAATGCATAGGCTACCACATTTGCTTTTCTTGGATGAAAATCAATTATTAAGTCATAATCCTTAATCAATTCCAACGATCTCCTTTGTCTGAGATTTAGCTCTTTTTGTGTTATTACTTACTTCAGGCTCTTGTGGTCAGTTTATATACGACAAGTATCCCCAAAAAAATATTGTCTCTAAATCTTGAGTGCAAATACTACCGCTACAAACTCCAAATCATGTATAGGATAATTTAGCTCATGCTTCTTCGACTATCTAGAAATATATGCAATTACTCGCCCGGCCTACATATGTACACAACCAAGTCTCTAGTGACTGGCTTCACTGTATACCTCATACCCTACTCCCTGGGTAGGTAGGGCAAGCACTGATGCTGAAGTCAATCGCTTCTTCAGTTCCTGGAAACTCGCCTTGCATTTGTCATCCCACTGAAATTTTATTCCCTTCTAGGTAAGCCTCTACAAGGAGTTGCAAGCACGGTAAAATCCTCAACAAACTCTGATAATAACTAGCTAATCCTAGAAAGCTGCGAACTTCTGTCACATTCTTGGGTTGTTCCTATTCAAGTATACCTTCCACTTTCTTTGAATCTACAAAATTACCTTCCCTTAATACAACATGCCCAAGAAATCCTATCTCCCTTAGCCAAAATTCACACTTTGAGAACTTTGCATATAACTGTCTTTCGTGAAATATTTGTAGCACAATCCGGAGGTGTTTAACATGCTCCTCTTCATTCTTAGAGTAAATCAGAAAATCATCAATGAAAACTATGATAACCTGATCTAAATAAGCAGGGAACACCCTGTTCATGAAATCTATAAATACTACTGGTGTATTTATCAATCCGAATGGCATTACCAAAAATTCATAGTGTCCATACCTCATCTGGAAGGCAATCTTTTGCACATCAATCTTCAATTGACAGTACCTAGACCTCATATCTGTTTTTGAGAATATTGTAGTTCCTCTTAACTGATCAAATAAATCATCGACCGTGGGAAGTGGATATTTATTCTTGATGGTAACCCTTCTTAACTGCCGATAATCAACATATAGGAGGAGGGTCCTATCTTCTTTTTTTTTTTTTAACAAACAATACTGGTGCTCCCTATGGTGAATGACTGGGTTTGATGAAGCCCTTATCCACCAACTCTTGTAATTGAATCTTCAACTATTTCAATTCTGTTGGTATCGTGCGATACAGTGGTATAAATATTGGGGTCATCCCCAGGACTAAGTCAATAGTGAAATCAAATTTCCGATCAAGTGGCAATCCAAATCACTCCTCCGGAAAAACATCGTGGAACTCATGCATAATAGGGACATCACCTAGTTCAACCCTCTGTGCCGAAGTGTCAATCTCATATGCAAGGAATGCCTGGCATCCCTGATGAATCAACCCTTAGCCTTAATCACCGATATCAAATAACTCGTTAATACTCGTCGATCACTAATAAATTTAATTGGGACTCCATCCTGAGGTTCAAACTCCACCTTTTTCTTAAAACAGTCAACCCTAGCGCGATACCTCTCTAACCATTCAATCCCCAATATCACCTTAAAATCCCAAAGATCGAGGGGAATAAGAACTGTCTCTAATACAACATCGACTATCTTTATCTCACAAGCTGTGTATACTTCATCACAAGCCATTTACTCTCCAAGAGGAGTGACTGTAATGAGAGGGGGATCTAACGACTTCAGGGGATGACTAATATCCTCTGGCTCAGGTCGCAAAGGTTCAACTGAGCGACGACTTCCCCTTCCTCATCCAACCATGCTATCCCTATAAATTAAAGAAAAAGAAATAGTTTAATAAAGAGATCGGGCTAAGCCTAGCTTATCCGATACTCCAACATCGCAAGGAATGTCGACAAGTATCCTGATCGAGGTCGAAATCATCCGACCGTTAAGGACTTCAACTTAACGATCCGAGACTCAAATTCCCAATTAAAGACTTTCGACACCCAAACTCAACTCCTAAGGCTCATGAACTTTTTGAAAACAGAAATGGCACTTTTTGAAAATGCAAAACTTTGGCTCTGATAGTCTCAGTTATCCAAATTTGTATTTTTGGCACTTATTTTAAGTATAAGTCTCCTTTAATCCAATACATACAAACTATTTGTATAAAATTGGATTAACTACTTTTGCTAAATAATCTACTTCTTTTCATGCTTTGAACATTATAGTAATGTTGGATCTGAATTCAGTGTTGTATACCCATAAGCATGAACTAGAAATATATACAATCTTTATATATATCATGTATACGTAACCAAAGTCATGCAATCATTTTTCTTCTGATGACAACAATTATCATACTAAAAAAATTGACTATAATTGTAGTCCATAGTTATGCTTTTAGTAGAGAAAATTAAATGAAACAATTTGATAAACCTTTCAGCTATACTCTATGTAACCTCTTGCATCTTGCTATCATGGTGTTGACACACATCTTACTTATTGTGATCAAAGTTTATGAGACATTATTTAGCTCAAATATTAATAAATTTTGTCATCTATATGATTTTGACATATCTTTACAATTTTCTTATCGAATCCTCAACAGGGATTATAGCAAAATTGCATACAACTTTTCTATCTAATTTTGAGAAATCTTCTTAAATATAACCTATGTCTAAGAAATTTGGTTCACTTAGTATCAACTATACTAAATAAGGTAAATTCCACTCAGGAAAAAAATATAAATATAAGAAAAAAGTAATCGATTATATGCTAAGGAGATCAAATAATATTAGGACTTTAATAATATATTTGATTTCTCCAACTTTTTATTCGAAATAATAGCCCTAAATATTATTAAAAAAAGATTACTCTAATATTTCTAGTGGGTTAGGATTCCATTCAAATTTAGTTGCTATTGAGTTTGCTCAACAAACCAACTAAACTTAAATTGGGTAGATAACAACTTCATCAATCACACTTCATGTGACTTCTAGATTTGTTAGGTAACAACTCTTGCCAAAATATATCTTATATGTTATTCCTAAC
>JAOSBM010000205.1:31649092-31665421 GCA_027568955.1 Erythroxylum tenue | reverse complement strand
TGATCAGAGGAATTAGGGATTTGGACCGAAGGCAAAGGGGAAGGGCGAGACGGAGAAGAAGAAGAAATGGCAGAGAGGGAGGGTCGAGGAAGAGAGGAGAAGGAGGACAAAGCCATGAATGCAGGAGATCACACCAGAGATCTACGAAGCTATGAAACTCGCCGCCGACACTCAACGCTCTCGACGCTCATCGCTCTTGATAGTAAATAAGATGAAGATTAGCTTTTTTAAGTTTCTTAATGTTTACATTAAAATTTAAGTTAAACTCTATTTTTTGTTAGTGTTCAAAAAGACTAACATTTTAAAAGACATAATTTGACTCTCAGACTGACCAAACTCTAAATTTTGGTTATGTTCCATCCGTCATGCTAAATTGGTATCTTTGAAGTTAGCTGCCACATTAGCCATGTGGCTGACATGTATCTTAAAATTTTTGAAACTCTAAATTGTACCCTAAAATATTCCCAACAATTTAAAGTTACAACAACACACGACTGCCCATTTCTGGTCTTCTCTATTGTAGATTGAGTTCCCTTTTGTTGCACTTCTCTTCTCTTCATTTCTAATAAGGTATCTCAAAGTTTTTTGTGATTCACTTTATACATAAGTTTCAAGTTCTTTCTCTTATGAAGTAATAATAGTCACGTTTAAGTTGTTATTATCAATCTCCAATGATGCAATCAAATCGTTGTACTTAAGTGTACCTTAACAAATGTAGAAGAGATGAATAATATTAAGAAATAGTTCATTTATTTTACTCATGACTATAATAATAATCGATTAGTTATGGCTTGACAGATTTTTTTGTGATTTTCCATTAAACATAAATTCTATAAAAGGGTATCATAGTTAATAAGATTCGCATTAATTTCTAATCTGTTCTTTTATCATATATCATCATATTGGTATCAGATGTTAAGTGCTTTAAGAAATTAGTGAGTCATGTGAGTTCAACATATTCACATTTATATTTATATTTTTATTCTTTAATTTTTATAGGAGCAAACATTATTTCTTTTTATATGTATACTTGAAATTTTCATTTTTCTTAGTTATTTGCACTTTATCCTCTATAATGATTGTACCTAGGCTTCGGATTATTGAATGTTATTATAAGTTGCACTGTTCTATGCTTAGGTACAAAGCATTATCAATTTATTAATGTTTCGAAAGATTGTAAATTTTTTTGTTAAGTAGTATTAACATTTTAACCTTATATTAAGAAGATAGTCTTAGAGAGCTTCTTATTCCTTGTAATTGCTTATAGAACTTCTTATTCCTTGTAATTGGTTTATGTCAGCTTGTAGTTGGTTTATGGAATTTTGATCTTGTCTTGTTAGTATTCATTTTCTTAGATGAACTTGTCTTTAAAGATATATGAGAAAAAATTATGCAACTATTTCAATTATAAGTAAATATGCCTATCTATGGTTATTTGAAAGATGTTTATGTTTCTACAATGTTTACGCTTATATTGTGAGTTAAATAATTTGTATATAGATTCTGCCTCTTCAACTGGAAACATCTTCACAAAAATTGCAGTAAAGTGTCATACGTTATTATGAGTGAGACACTTCACTGAGGACATCATGAAGTGACTATAGCCTAAGTAAGATGCTTTGGGGTTATCCCAATTATCCAGTTAAAAATATTTTTAATTTTACATATGAATTAAATTTACTAATATCATTATTTGGTATGGGCTCATTTCCTTGTAGATTAAGAAATGTGATTTCTTTAGATAGCATGATAAGAACTTTTCTCAAAGGGCTATTAACATAATTCACAAATTAAGAAGTGAGATAGGTATTTTAAAAAAGAAGGTGAAACAAAGGCAAGTGAAATATCAGGTAGAGCAAAATATAGTCTAAAAGTTGTCATTTTAAAGAAAACTAATGAGATTGAAAACTAAGTACAGAGCATAAAGTTTGACATTCCTTTATTATTAAAAAAGACTAAAGAATTAAATATTAAGAACCAAATGTTAGTAAATGTTATTATAGAAAAATGCTATTATAGGAGTTTTCATCATTGTTAAGCGGATACTTGTAAATTATGTTATAAGAAAATGACTATAGACTTTTAATTATCTTGGTTTGATGGTGTTGTATGAATTATTAATAAACATATTTGATTCATTTTTTCTTTTTCCAAATTCTTCTTACTAATTTGATTTGTTTCTTAAATTTTTTTTATGTGTCCAATAACTCAAGATGACCTAGATCAATCAATAATTGGCTATTGTAATGTTCTCTTTCCCAAAAACAATGTATTTGATATGATTGTCCATATGGTCAAAGTCTTAGGCCTCTATCATAACATTTACCAAAGTAAAACCATTGCTAGATCAACCATAACATTAGTATATAACAATAACATCAATTTATGCATTCATTTAATTTGGAAGCGTAAACGTCATAGTATATGCATTCATTTACAATAATGATACAATATGGTTAGACTTGATATTACTATATCCAAACATTCAAAATCAAGATATTAGGTATGTTGAGCATCTAAATTCATATTTAGAAACTTTTCATTAAACTGATAAGTATTGCTAAATTAATTAGGAATTAGGATAAAATAGGTCCTGATGGTTTGACTCGAGTTAAATATTGTTGTCTACATGATGGTAAACTAAAAAGTTGGCTTTTCTAACTTCTTGTAGATGAAAATCCTATTAATGAACCCCATACAACTTAAGATGTAAACAATATAATAAGATATAACTTACAGTCAAATATGGCAAAAAGACTTGACCTAGTCTACCTAAAGTCAACAAATTAGGCTTGGATTGATTGGACTTCTAGTAGTCAAGCTCGAATTTTGAATTGATTTGAAAGGTCTAATCTCTTTTACCAAAATGACATTTTTTGGATATCACCTAAGCTCAATCGGGTTTCAACTAGTCTTAGGTCACCCCTAGGGCTAGTCTAACCCGACCTGAACCATTTCCATCTCTACTTATGCTTTCCTTTTTATTCACATACATAAACAACAAAACCAGAATCAAAATTTCAACAAAAAAAAAGTAACACACAAGATTTTAAGGAAACTTAAAACTAGTTAGCCTCTCTATTAGTATTTAATGGCACTCCGAAGGCGGGGAGGGGGTGAATTGGGTGTTTACAAAATTTAACTAAAAGATACTAATTTAGAATGTTGATGCTTACAATTTATAAAGGATGAAAGTATTAAATAAAAGAATAAATTGCTATAATGCATTTAAGTTAATAAAGTAAAAGACTAAGGGAAGAGAAAATATAAACCAATTTAGTAGTTTAACTAAGAAACATTGCCTAGATACACTCCTAAGACACTTCTTGAAATTCCACTATTATTCTCCTTTGAAGGAAAAAAACAACCTTTTTATAATCTTTTCTCGGCAAAGAGGAACTCTTTCTACAATCTTTCTTTATGGTGAAGAGGATCTCAATGTCACTTAAGGCACCCCTACGTATAATAATTTAATACCTAACCAAAGCTTACAATTCAAAATATCTTACTTTATCACTTTGATAACTTAAAGAGGCTCACTTAGAAAAAATATGAGTTAATGATATTCAAATGCTTCTTGATGTAATAACTAATGAGAAAACATATATGTATAAGGTTTCGACACTCTTACTAGCTATTAAAGTTAAAAACCAGTTGTTACAATGACTAGTTGCAAAGTATTGGTCAACTAGTCTAGCATATTAGTTGATCATTATAATTCACTAGCCCTTGAGATATTAGTTGAGCACTCATGCATATTGGGTGACGAATGTGTTTTAGAGAGACAATGGTTGACCACAACATTATAGTGGCCGACCAATATCTTAGCAAACTCACTTATTACACTTTTGCACTAGTTGACCACCAACCTATATTGGTTGACCAATTTTCCAAAAAAACATATATTTAACAACTTTAAATAATTAAACTTGATTTATTTAATGTAGCTATAATTAAGTTGACATTCAAAACATCCCTTAAAGACTGTTTAAAAGATTAAGAGACTTTTCAATTAAAATAGAGATTTTAAATCTCATGATGAGTGAAGAGACTTATGTAAGGAAAATGATATGAAATGTTTATACATGGTTAAACTTTAAGATTACCAAACTAACAAAGTGAAATTACAAATAATATTACAAAATATAAAATGACTTTGATGTGCCTTAATATTCTTTTGTTCTTAACTTGATCGACACTTTGTAAGTTTCAAACTTCGTCTTCCCTTTTATCATCTTCACAAAGTATGTTAGTGAATTATATATGATATCATCTTGTTTTCATAAAGCTTCTCATCAAGATAAAAAACTCATTAGTAGATTTATATTTTGTTATCATTAAATCATTGATTAGAACCTTCCTTGGTTCAACAACCTCTCCCTTTTTAACGATGGTAAACCATTTATAGTTTTAGATATCAATCATAAGATTAAGCATATAAGTAATTGTCCATATCAAGATAATGATTAGCTCACCCCTAATTAATGCATCAAATATAATTCAATATCAATAATAAAAGAGATGTTCAATTAATTATCATGCATATATATAGATAAAAGAAATTTACTCGAGCATAAAAATATTATATATATATACCAAAGTCACCACATGTACAAAAGTTTGTCCCCCTAAATTTCAACACTCCTCCGAAAGCTGTTGTTACCAATCTTTATCTGCCCTGTATGGAATCATAAAAAAGAAATCATTTATCTAAGAATGTAAAATATAAAGTTTTATGCATGAAGCTAAATTGATTAAAAGATTTTAAAAATTTTAATCAAAATTGATAAACTTTCTCAATAAAGAGTGTTATTAGACATTTAAAGGTCAAAAATGTCAATTTTGATAGAAACATCCCCAATTATATGTAATTTTAAAAAAATATCCAATTTCAATACTATGCATAAGTTAAAAAAATCAAGAAAAGCAAACAATAGCAAGTTTGGAAAAAATTGGTGGTTGGAATTGAAAAAAAATATAAGCATAAATACAATATCCAATCATCAATTTCATAAAAGCAATGTAGAATTTTGAAAGTCCCAAAAAATTAAAAAAAAGTTCCTAAAATGTTAAAATTGAACAAAATAAAACAATCAATATCATCTTCTCTTTTATCATCTTCATGAAGTATCTTCTTGAAATATGCATGATATCATTTTTTTTTCTTATAAAGTTTCTCATCAAGATAACAAACTCATTAGTAGATATATATTTTTTGTATCATCAAAACATTGATTAGAACCTTCCTTTATTCAATAACCTCTCCCTTTTTGATGATGACAAAACATTTATGGTATTAGATAGCAATAATAAGATTAAACATATAAGTAATTGTCCATAACACGATAATGATTAGGTCACTCTTAATTAATGCATAAAATATAATTCAATATCAAGAATAATAGAGATATTCAATTAATTATCCATGCATATAGATAAAAGAAATTTACTCAAGCATAAAATTATTACATATACAAAAGTCAACACATATATAAAAATCACCACATATACAAAAGCACTAGTGATGTTTTTCTTTATGAAGGAAGTAGTCGATCTAATAGGCTAAAGTATAGAGATACTTAAACAAACATGTGAGTGTTTATTAGATAACAAGTTCACTGAATAGACCCGATGTGAGAAATCCATTTGAAATATTACTTGTATGTCTGTGGAAATTTTATTGTGATATTTGTATAAGTGATCTTGTGACTTAAGGTCACCAAAGTTATCTTGTATAGGGATAGCAATGTTTTGATACTACTTATGATCTATTTAACCATAGGTCGTTTAATCGGTAGTCATTGGATGTAGCATGAACTATATGGAGGTATTTGAGTGATTAAGATATAACTCATCACCTTAAAGTAATTAAGGAGAATGTTCTTTTGTTCTTGATTAATATTGATTCAGGGAATCCTTAGACAAGGTGAAATGAAATTTTGTAAATAGTTTACAAATATCATTAATTGAATCGATAACTAATAGCGATAATTAATATGATTGAACTAAAAATAGAGCAAACATTAATTCTATGCTCTGTATCTAATCAAAACATTGGTTGATGAAATGATTGAATTATAAAAAAAACATGCATGAAAAAGTTAATCAAAACTACTTTGACATTTCTAAATATTTGAATGGTCATGATGCATTAATAAACGCGAATCTTAATCTATGATTATAAATTGGAGAATTAAAGATAAATAAAAAGGAGTTTTAATTTATCTAATTCTAATTATAAATTAAATTATAATTTGTAATCATTGTCGACATATTTAGGAACTTAATGGGTCTCACATATAGAATAAGTTGAAGAGAGCAAAGTTATTTTAATCAAGTTGGACTTGATTGTAAAGTTTGAGAAACTTTATGATTAAATAGAAGATATTTAATAAATAAGGATCAATGTGAAATATTGAATTTAATTTATGCATAATTGGTATTTAATTAATATTAAAATTTAATTTCAATTAAATTACTAAAACATCCAAAACCTATTATAAATAGGCTTAGACTCTAATGGAGCTAGCACTTCTTGCTTAACCTTCTCTGTATGAGTTACAGAGTTGTCCCAACTCATTCTGTGGATACCATTAAAGGCTGGATATTTATGCAGCTACGGTAGCTAAGATGAATCAGTTTTGGGAATGGTTCAAGGGATATGATAAGAAAAGATCAAGCTTTATAATAAGGATCGAAATAAGTTTCGCTTTATTATGATTCATGTTAATCATTTTATAGAATTAAGAGATCTTGGTTTTCGAGAAATCAAATATTACAAAAAAAATTTGCAATTATTCCACTGCGGTCGGGATCGGATCCTAACCTGATTTCCTAACATAACCATGAAAATTTTAAAGTCTTACCGTTCTACTTCTAATGTGGAATCTTGTTAATTGATTTAATTAGAACTATCAAAGGCAAGTTGTTACATTAGGTATAACTACGAAAGAAATAAATATCATATCAGGTAATATTCAGTATTGAACATTCCTCCTTAATCAAAACCATATAATTAAGGAATTTATATGTGAAAGTGTTCATCAGAGAATCTTAATCCCCATAGATAGCAGGAAAAATTTATAACTTTCCATATCAATCGCATCAAAGTGATTTAGTATTCTCAATGCCTAACATCTACTTTGATTTAAATACTTTGAGCTTTTAAAAGTTTTAATTTAATATAGATTCTACCCTTTATAAATTGTTATTATATCCAATATATCATATGTATAAGATTTAACAATTTAATACCATGATTGTTCTTTCATTAAAAGTTGATTTGGTCATACCTTAACCTAACAAATTTCATAAGTTTCATATGATTTGTAATCAAATGATATACATATTTTCGTATACAACATTATGATTCTTATTATGTTGATTTATCTAATATGGCGTAAAAGGATAGTCTCAATTATTTAGATTTGTATATTTGCCATTTATGTTAAGTATAAGTCTCCTTAATCTAACACATGCAAACTATTTGTATAAACTTAGATCAACTACTTTTACTAAACAATATATTTCTCATTATATCTCGTAATATCAAGGGATAACTAATCCTATAGTGCCCAATAATTTTAGGATTTTTTTTTCAATTTAGTGCCCAACTTTTTTAAAAATTTCAATTGAGTGACTAACCTTTTAATAATCCAGTTCAAAATTTTAGTTTCATTAGTAATTTGTTAATTTGACTAATGAAATATTTGCTATTTATGACATGTAGATGTTCACTTGGAAAAATAGTGATCTAGGTTAGACTAAACTAAAGAGAATCTTTTTAAGTGGACACCTACATACCATGAACAACAAAGATTTCGTGAGCTAAATCAACAAATTACTAACGAAACTAATGTTTTGAACTAAATTGTTAAGGTTTTAAAAAGTTGGTCACTTAGATTGAAAATTTTAAAAACTTAGGCATTGGATTAAAAAAAACATAAAAGGATGGGCACTTTGGAATTGGTTATCACTAATATTAAATCTAAATTAACTATCAAATATTCAAAAGTATAAATTAGAAATATATACAATCTCTATCATATTAGGTATTGACAAAAAAAAGTGATACATTTATTTTCTTCTAATGATAACTATTATCATATTATAGCAAATGCCTTAAAAATAGTCCTTATTTATGCTTGTAATGGGCTAAATTGAGTGGAACAATTGTATTAAGGTAATATACTTTATGCGACTATTTTCATTATGCTATCATGTTGTTAACATCTATATTACATGTTACTATTAAAGTTTATGAGATTTTATTCAATTTAGATGTCATTACATTTTTTTATCTATATCATATTCTTTTATCTTTAAAACTTTATCACCAAATCCTTAATAGAGATTATAACAAAATCACATAAAGTACATACTTTCTTATTATTTTTAAGAGTTTTTCTTAACTCTAACTTATGTCTAGAAATTTTAGTTCACTAAAACTTAGTATTGGCTATACTAAACAAAGGTACTTTTTGCACAAAACAAAATAAATGTAAAGCAAGCAAGTAATATCTTATATGCCACAACAACTAAATAAGATTATGAACTTAATAATATATTTAGTTATTCCAACTATTTTATTCAAAATAATAGCCCTTACTAATATTCCGAAAAAATTATTCTAATCGTCTTAGTAGGTTAGGATCCTATTTAAATTTAGATGATATTAAGTTTGCTCAACAAACAATCAAAACTTAAACTAGGTAGATAATAACCAATTTATTATCTACCTAAATCATATGAATTTAGTTAACTAAGAGATAACATACTCCTTTAATTTATCTAATGACTACCAATTTAGATGATATTAACTAAATCATATGAATTTAGTTAACTAAGAGATAACATACTCCTTTAATTTATCTAATGACTATCAATTGCGGTACCTTTAACAAAGATAGGTTATAAATAGTATCAAAACATAACAATTGCTATATGAAATAATTTAGAGATCTCAAGTCGAATGATCACTTATACAATTATCATAATAAGAAGTTTTATAAACAAATTTCTAAATAAAAATTTCATATCGAGTTGATTTAGTGAATTTGTTTTATAATAAGGATCTTTACATTTATTTAAGAATTTATATACTTCAATTTATGAGATAAAATATTTCCTTTATAAGAAAAAAAACAATATGTGTTAGTTTTCTATTAATATTTAGTATCAAATAAACAATGTCTAAGAATAATATCAAGATAATAAATAAATGTAAAACAAATCTTAAAATTATCATCTTTTCATAATTTTATTTATGATGTACATTTATCTCATAAATTTTATTTTATACATGAGTTAATAAAATAAATAAATATATTTTATACATTAATAAATTAAAAAAATAATAAAATACCTTTAAATAATTATTATAAAACAAAAAAGTGATACTCTATTTACTCTATCTTCAACCTCCGACTCACCATTCCAAACCGAAATAAAAATCAACTCTTCGGTTAAAAGACATAAGATGAACACGCATGGTAAAACAAAAGCATTTTTCACTTCGATAGGTGTCGACTAAAAGCATAGTGATGCATGCAGATGGGACATCCTAATATACGGATGGATTTGAAAGTGTTTCTATTTAGAGTTAACGAGGATTGAGTGGAAATCTCCGACGGTGCTTACTCATATAAGATAAATTTTCGATTACACCAAATTTGTCAGGTGTTTACTGTGAAAAGAAGAACATCGTCAGGGTCATTAGAATTACAGAAGTTCTACGAAATGTTTGCAATAATTATCCTTGAGAGCTTATCATACTTCGTTTAAATTTAGAAAGAAGTATGTTTCAAGAGTCCTATTAAGTAACACATCATCACAGACCGTTAAGTTCTGGCTAGTGACTACCTTTATTTTATATTAATTCACAAGTATGAGAGAGTAGAGATGGAAACATCAAATCCATGGTATTTTCTGAACTTGCTATATCAGTCGCTTGTGCTTGTACCAGGCTATGGCCATGACATACAGGAATATAGTCCCTGCGGTTCCTCCACCAACAGTCCATAGAAACTTGGGCATTCCTGTCTCTACCGATTCCTTGAACAGCGCGATCCCGACGTTCATGCCTAGAACACCACAAAGCAAAATGAAAGCAGTGAGCACTAGATTTGCTGTTGTCATCATTACCCCCATTCGCAACAGTTGATTCTGTTTGTCATCTAGCATTATGTTCACGTAATCCTCTGTGTCATCCACATACTCCCTCAGCTTCACCATACAGAACAAGATATTAGTCCAGCATAAATTCGTAGCATTCTGAAAAAGAACGTATAGATTAGAGCATCAGTTACAGAGCTTAATGCCCTTCGTTCACGATTCCTTCCTAATGCATACTTGCTGACTATATGGAGCAATGCGCATGACATAAACTGCATTAGCTTGACATCTTTTGTGTTGATAAACAAATAATATGTGTAAGAAATGCCTTGAATTCGGTCGGTACATAATTAAGCAAAACTGAGAATGAAGATTCGCTAGAAATCGACTTGTATACCGTAGATAGCTTGTTCAATATGCCATCAACTTGTACAAAGTATGTCTCCAACAGCATTTCTAGCTCCTCTACATTTAAATGCTTGCCAATAACACTATGACTGCAGCTAGTTTTAGTCCCATGGCTGTCCCTGATATGTTTATTGGACATATTGTCCTCCGGGTTGTCAGCAACATTGATCTCATGCCTAGTAGAAGTTCCAAGAACTTGCAACAAGTCTTCAGCATGAATCCTGAATCAATAATTAATACAACGATATTATCATTGTGAATTGGCATACGAAATGATCCGGGAAAAAGAGGAAAAAGAAAAGAATGGTGTTAGTACTGGTCCTCGAAGATAGTGTGGAGATCTGTATCATTAATGTCATCCCCCTCATTCAAAGTGGAATTAGAAGAGTCTTCAAGCTGTTGTTGAACTAGTTTTTCCGTTAGATACATTTCAGCCATGTCCACATCATCGTCCAGTAAGTGCTCCAATTCATCCCTAACCTGAGAGATATGCGAGCATTCAATTAGGCATTCAATTTTGCGTTAATTAAGTCTAGTCAAATTGATGCAATCATAAACACAATTGCAGGAAATTCTTAATCAAATCTCTCCAGATTAAAGTTCTCAACCTTTTGAACTCGGCCACTTATATCAACCAAACGGTTTTTAATTTGCCGCACACGTTCTAAATTGAGAGTACTAATCTTCGAAGTCAACTTATCCAATGTAGGGTAGGCCTCTTCTTCAAGTGCCATAGCCTTGTGGAGAAATCAGAAATAATAAACAAGAAATAGAGTAGTAATTACCTCAAAAAAAAATAAAAATAGAGTTGTATAGCATAAGCTAAAAATTATGCAAATTGAAGCTCTCAACACAGAGAAAATGTCATTACCGCTCACCTCAATATCCAAGCTGCTGCAAGCAGCCTCAATACATGCCTCCAACGCAACAAACTCAAACGGAAGAACCTTAATTGAGACATCTCGTTTTTCAGGACCCTGCAGAGATCTTGTAGACCCTCCCCGGAAACTTTTGGACCTCGTGACTTCTATTGGACGTGTCTCGTCCTGAGCACATCAAAATTTGCCGTTTTGAGTCAAACACCACACTGAGTATTTATAATACCTAGCTCTTACACCTAACAGGTTAAAAATCACTGCCATTACCTTACTAATATCGTTGATTTTGGTCTGACAATTCATGTAAAAAGGAACTTACTAGGATTTTGGTCGCCTCGTAATGACTCGTCAATCTCCTACGCAACTCCTCCACAAATGAAACAACAGAAGGGTCCTTGGAGTTCGACAATAGAACCTCATGGGCAGTGATGATAGCTTTGATGTGCTCCAATTTGATAACAATCGCTCTCTCTCGACCCAACACAGTGGACGGGTACGACAGAAGCGGGTCAAGGATACGAAGATCACGTGCGGGCAGTCCAGTACGTCGCATGGTGGCGTACTTTCCTTCCTCCAACACATGGGACAGTCCTGATGAGTCCAACAACAGCCATGCCCGGACTCCGGTTCCTTTTTGGCGAACGGCAAAGGTGGGGGCTCTGTTGATCATTATGTGGTTGCATATGGAACTGTTGACTTAGGACAAGGAAAGTGGTGGGTTGTATATGGCTATGGTGGCAATGGTGAAGGTGACAAATGGACATATGTGAACTTGGGGAGGAAGTATAGGCTATAGCAGTGTAAGTGGCAGTTTGAAGTGGACTTTTTTACGGGAGGCTTATTAGTTATTATATGAAAAGGTAGCTATTTAATTATTGATATATAGCATGTCATTAACCATCTTGTCCTTTACTGGCTAACATTTTGGCAGAGGGAAAACTGAGAAAAAATGTCATGAATTTTAGAAAGTGGGAAATTCTCTGAATTTGGATTGTCCATACACGATTAATTTGGATCATTTGAAATTCTATAATACCTTCTTCATATAGCTTACTACAAAAGTTTATTTCTTTGTGCGAAATGTAGATAAAAAACTTGCCATTAACACCTTCACCCTATTCATTTTATTGAGACCTAATTACTTTTATCGGAACATTTTGAGGGTAAAAGTTGTTGGATCATCATTCCTCATATTGAAATGATGATGAAGTTTAAGATTAATAATTGTGTAGATAGGGGTGAGCATTCGGGCTAATCGGGCCAAATTTTCACTGCTCGGATAAAGCCCGAATTATCCAAAAAATTTTCCATCTTACCCGGCCCGAACCCAAAATTTCATTACCTGAACTTACCCGGCCCGATCGGGTAATTCGGGAAAATTTCGGGTAATTTTGGGTTACTCGAAATTTTGTTTGGTTCTCTTTCAAAAATTACACAAAATAACTAAATACTTGAATTACATTCTCATATCTCATTTGAGAGACATAAAACAAAACAAATAGTTGAATTCACTAATAATATAACCAAATATTTCAATTAACTAGCATAATTAATCTGTTAATTATATACTAGAAAGGCAAGCTTGTATTTTCATAATTCTTTTAAACCTAATTCGGGTAATCGGGTAACCCGAATTTTTTTCAGAGTTACCCATCCCAAACCGAAAACAATTCGGGTAATACCCGGTCCGACCCGATTTACCCGTATTTTAGCATTTTATTACCCGAATTAATTCGGGCCGGGTCAGGTAATAGGGCCGGGCCGAATAATGCTCACCCCTATGTGTAGATAGGATAGTCGTATGTATTATTCCTATATTCAACCACTTTCCTCTTCAGTTATGAGGGGGACAAATCTTTTAGGCTCGATAACGTTAATATCTATTATGATAGTTTCAAGTGTAGGATGAGAATCCTGTTAAATAGGGATGACAATGGGCTGAAAGTTCAAGCCTAAAATTTGTCAAGCTTGATAGGCCCGAAGCTTGATAAGGTTCAAACAGGCACAAAGTTTTAAAAAATTTAAATTTAAATTTAAAAATTGAATTAGTTAATAATTAAGGATAAAATTATTAGACATCTCTATGTTTCATGCATCCCAAGAGGCCAAAACAATCATAAAAAAACATAGAAAACACCAAAAACAAAAGAAAAATTGGACTTACATTTGGTGGGATTGTCAAGCTTTCCAAATTGAGGGGTTTTCCATCATTGACAAAGATTCACCGAGCTTTTCACGACTAGAGGAGGAGAAGGAGGAGGAGGACTGGAGTCACATAGGATGAAAGATGAAAATGAAATTTCATAAGAGGACAACTACTGTTGCCCTATATGTGTATGTGTCTAGAAAGTGGAGTCAAAGAAGAAATATTATTACCTAGCCTAAATGATGTTTTACATATCATAAAACGATGTCGTTTAATACTTATGAATAAATAAAGCAAAATGAAATCATTTTACACTACATAAAATAATGTCATTTAAGGCATTGAATAAAGAACATGTTGGACTTCGAGTCGGGTCAGGTTAGGCAGGAGGGCCTAAGTCTAAGCTCAACCTCGACATAGAGCCCAATCAAATCAGGCTAGGCTTGTTAACTTCAGACTAGGCCAAGCTGGGTCAGGCCTGTGCTTACATGTCAACCTTACTCTGGGGTTTTGCTTCAATGAATACTTAGTGGTTGCTTTATTAACTACTTCAGTAGCTAATTTAGTGGCTATTACAATGACTTCTTCAATGCTCACTTTAGTGCATATTAGGTGTAGTACCCCACTCCCGCAAAACGCATACCTGACATCCTGAGTGATATCCGAGTCCGTGCCCCGTGAGTGTGGCATACCAGAACACTTAATCATTCAAAACTTAGTATAAATTTTTTTTAAACCACAACACAATAAGTGGAAATTCGTAATCAATTCGGGCGCACTTTATTTCATAAACATTTTTCAATTCATCAGAATTTCGTTGATCACTAAGGCCCATTCTAGAAACAAAACACTCACAATCATAATGTCAGTACAACATAAATACATTTGCATACACATTGTACAATGATTTCAGAATACACTACTTAATACAAAATTTGGGGGAAATACAATTCAGTGCGAAAATAATGAAATACAATGCAGACGCGAACTAATCCCGACCTCTATCTCACACTTGTATGCCGTAGGTATACTCCCATTACCTAACGGGGTATATCTTCTGATCCTGAAAAATATTTGCAAATTTTGGGTGAGTTTTGCGAACTTAATAAGTGACCATCATCGATAGCTCACCCAATCACATAACACATAAATCACATTCACATCTTTTCATATTTCACACTTCACATTTAATACAATTTAACCACTCATAATATGCGTATGCAATGCAAATGAGACTCATTTTCTATTTGTTTCTTTATTGTGACCGAGTGCCTAACTGTCTCGTATCCATTAGATACCGGGCTCATTACTAACTGTCCCTTATTTGATGGGGATATGGCTCATTATACATAGTGAGCCTTAGGCTCTTAATCACTTTCTGAGCTCGAGGCTCAATTCACACGTTGAGCTTTAAGCTCTGATCAGTGGCTACTCAGTTCACAACTGCCATTATATTTCATGCATTCTTGAAATGGAATGCATCATTCAAATTTACAAAATCCCATTCAATCACTTTCCCATATCATTGGACCTTAGTCTGGCATCCAACATTAAAGTTGATAATTTGCACTTTCATTCATATACAAATGCACTTTCAGAACACATTCAACAATCAAATTACGTACACTTAATTCATCCAATTCACATTCAATGAGCACTTCAATATTTCATTCATACAACACATTTATCGGACCTTCTGTCCGGAAACCAACACAGTCAATCACATTCACATAATCATTCAGAGATCAATCAATACCCAAAAGTCAAACAAAACAAACAGTGGAATGAGACCATCTAGGTCTATTCACAGTACGCTCCAGATGAGCATTTGCTTCCAAATTCTAGGAATGCTTGAATGCGGTCATTTAACCTACATAACCCATTAATGCAAGATATACATACATCACAATTTGTACAATCATAAGTGTTTAATATCGCACATGAATGAAATGAAATATGTACAATGCATATTCATGACAATCCCGGGTATCTTACCATCAATTTCATCACAAAATCATTCTCATACCAAAATTCATCTAAGTATAGCTTATACTTAGGCTTATGCCTCACTAAAACCATTGAAAGCACAATTCATTTCTCATTGAATCACTTCAGATTTTTCCAAGACACCCCATTCAGGTCTACTGTTCACGTTCAATCAGAAGGTAAAAATGATGTAATTTGGTCTTACTCTTTTAGGAAAGTGTTCCTCAATGTCTTATCTTTCTATTGACACCAAAATCACTCAATTTGGTTCAGTAATTTGGAAGATATGCCTCAAACAATATCGAGTTGTCCATGTCCAAAAATAGTTCACTATGTACAACTTCCATCCAGAAATTCAACATCTTAGAGACTGAATCCTAATTCTACTTCTTCATATCATTTGTATCCCTATATCTCTAGTTTACTCCAAATAAAAAATCATCTCATTTGGAATCCTATAGATCCAGATATAATCAACATACTGAAGTGTGTTCATTAACATAATCTTATTTCACTGTTCCAACAGATTCTACACTTTGATTTGATCAATCTTTTTCAATTCAATTCAGAATGATACACATTTTCATGGAGAGGTTGAAAGATGTGTTAAAATCTATTGGTTCAAGAACCAAGTTGTCGGACCCTGTTTCCGGAGCCCAACTGTCGGACCCCGTTTCCGGAGCCCAACGGTCCCGGGACATGAGCCTGACTGAAACCCATGCCCGAGACTCTGAGCCTTGCTGAAACCCTAAGACTGATACTTGCTGCTAAACCTTAACCTGGATCTGCTCTTGAAAA
>JAOSBM010000205.1:31607488-31619708 GCA_027568955.1 Erythroxylum tenue | reverse complement strand
TAGGTTAATTTCATACTAAAGTTCACATTATGTGGTCATAGCTTTGGCTCTTCAAATCAAATGCTACTATTCCTTTTTATTGTTTAATTATTTTCTTATCATATCTGATTTTTTCGTTCAAAGTAAAAGAGGGAATATATCCACATTTTACAACAAATGTGAATGATTTTAGTCTATTAGATTTACGAATGATTTGATATGCTATAATGAGTTAGGATATTCTTACCAATGTAAATCAAACCCTAAATCTACATTCACAAGAGCAAAATATACATGAAACCATAACAGAATGTTAAAGATAAACATGTTAAGCATTCCATCGAACACCTTCAGGGCAAAAACATTTCAACCCTATCTACACACAAATGGTATAAACCTTCCCATTATTTACACCCTAAACACTAACATAAGAACAATCAAAGCCAGATAAACAAACACATGCAATTAATTCAGTCCAAACAACATGAAAAATTAATTCAACCCACGTACGGCTTACCTTCGGCAATGGCAGAGGAGAGACGATTTACGGTTGTCGACGGAGAAGATCTGCTGGAAGGGGCGATGGGCGACGCAGCAGGTGCTCACCGCACGGACGGCAACGAAGGAGGACGCCGGAGGAGAGGAGAAGACGATTCTGTTGTTGGAGGCCGAAAGGGGGAAGACGCGCGAGCGAGGAGAAGAAAAGGAGGGAGCAGGTCGATTTTAATTTAATTATTACCGACGACTTATTTTAATTTTACCGACCGAATGTTTCCATCTGAAAACAATTTCCCCGTCAACTTCACCCACCGAAAATCAATTCTGTCTCTATTTCCATACGACTTCAATTCGGTCGGTATTTTTCCGTTGCTATGAGACTATTTTCTTGTAGTGCTCTTGTCCAATTTTGAGCCAAAATCGATCACAAAAAATCCTTCAAATGGCACTTGCTACTCAACTAATTGTGCATGACTTCTTTGACTACTTTTTCCTCTCTATCTTTCATGTTTTCTCTCTTTTTCTTCTAAGAAAGTCTAACTTTGTAGGCAAAACATAGCCTAAATCATTATAGGCTTCTATTGATAATTTCAGCTTTTTTTCACGTAGGATGGGAGCCCAAAATCCAACACAAATTACAAGGAGTCTTATGTAATTAATCCTTTTTTTATTTAAATTGTCACTAGATAAAGATTTTAAATCATGTTGTGCCAAATTAACAAGGGAAATTATCTACCATAAATCATTCTAATCAAATAAAAGTACTTAAGGAATAAACTTTTTTAGCATACACAACAGAATCTGAAGAACCCTTCACCTATGCATAAGAAGAGAATTTTTTTTTCCGATCATATGTTATTAAGTTTTTAATGGCAGTGAAAATTGTAAATGTATCTTGAAGTCTGTTTTACATATTTCCATTGACATGTTGGAACTTTACTCTCAACGGTTTATAGTGTCGATAGTTTTTTCTTGACAATGTTTTACCATTATTTTATCTTATCTTCTATCTTTCCTAGTCTTTGTTCTTCGTTTCTTAGAAACTGATTGAAGTTAATAACACGTCGAATAACGAAACCTGTATGTCAACAATATGGAACTATATGTCAAAATAAGGTCAAAGAAAAGGAAAAGGTTGAACCATCAATCAAAGCAAGGTCGCTTAAAGATTGATCTTAATCCTGAAGTTTTCATTTGATCCAATGCAAGCTAAAAGGACTTACCATGAAAAACCTGTTGAGATCCGAACTGAAAATCATACAATTACTTCGTAAATTTACTGATTACTGAGATTATCTTCTCAGAGAGTAAAGAGGCTACTGAAGCAATTCAGTCGCTGTAAATGACTTCTCTATGGCACAACCTCTGCTGAGTCCTGCACTCTCTGAATGAACAGGCCCTTTCCTCGTCAATCCTGCCAATCTTTCCTACATCAAATCTATAACACCTTTTTCTGATCTCATCTATCACCATTTCGGTTTCACACTCTTCTTCTTGAACCCATGGTGGACTTCTCTTAGACAGATATCTAATAACAATTTCTTTGATTTCATCATCATCACTTAGCTTATTGGGGGTGCTGAAACGTGTTGACATGCTGCCTGCACTTTGTGGGCTATGGGAGCATACCCTGCCATTGCAGCTTCTCTTTCCAAAGCAGTTATCAATGCACATTTTGCACTTCCCTATCACTTTTATGAATGATGACGTAGTCTCCATGAGTTTATTTTGTTTCTTTGCCTTCCTTTCCATGTTCCTTGTGTTAGATAACATGAGAATGAACTGTGGGGTGTATATAAACACAGGAGGTGATCTGTCTTGTGGGTTTTGGTGACTGGCTTATATTCTTTTTCGTTTGGATTTGTATAAAGGAAGTTTGGATTATAAAGATTGGAACTTGTTTTGCAAAAATCTAATCGCCCCCGAATCCCTGAATTCAGGATGTGGACAAAAATGTGAATGTGCATACATAAAAGTATGGATTTACATGTATACTTTATAAGGGCATACGTAACTACAATGAAACCAGAAACCCCAGATAGAAGTTGTAAAACTTAGCTGATTGTGGAAGTGTCAATTCATGCTTGGTTTGTGTTGCGCAAAGTTTTGGCTGATCGTTCTCTTCCAGCTGAAACAGGAGAAGGAATTGTAATTCCTTGGAAGTAGCTACCACAACTTCCATTTCAGATATTGTCTTATAGTCTTTGTCTTTTATCGTATTGAAACTGTGACATAATTGATGATCAAGCAGAGATCAAGTAAAGTTATAGGGCTGACAATTATTTCCCAAAAAAAAAAGTTACAGGGCAGACAATTGGGTTCAGACTCAGGTGTTTTCAATTTGGCTTGAGTTTGGGCTACCTAAGCCCAACTCTTCTATGTAAAAGACAACTCTTCTAAGCAAAATGACATTGTTTTACATAGAAGAGTTGATAGCCTCGGACTAGTCTAGGCCTGGGCAGTCTAGGCCGGACTCAATTAAAAAAGATATTGTTTTACACTTTTAATTTTTTAAAAAAATATTTTAAAAAATTGACAAGGTGAGCCCCATTACCATCCCTCTAAAAGAAGAAAAAAAAACAATCTTCAAATTCTCTCTTTTAAATTATTTAATTTAAATTCTAAGTCAGTTTCTGTTCAACTTAGGTGTTAGCTTTTAATTTCATACTGTACTTTTGTAAATTGATCATAATGATATGCGAAATGATTTTGAGAGACGTCAAACTTATGTTCCATGCAATGTTATGAATACCGTACCGGGCTCGGTACCGGATTGAGCTCTGAAACGGAACTGTACCGGTATCGGTCGGTACCGGGTACCGTTTCGGGATTTTTTTAAATTTATAAAATAGTCCCTAAAATTTTTAAAAATTGCAAAATAGTCCATATTAATATATTATACAACTGTACTGTATACTTTACTAATTTACTGAATCTCTTAACTTTACATAATTTATTCTATATTAATTGAACAATTTAGAAATGTAACATTAAAATAATTTATGACATTTATTATATTAATTAAATGAGCTTAATTTTTATTCATTAATTATATATAAAACATATATGATTTCTTCCTCGTGACTCGTGAGTCACTTAGTCCAACTTCTGTAACATCTTCACTTTGCTATTGAAAAAATCATATCTTCCGTATTCCAAAAAAATTAATTTTCGAACGAATCATTACTCGTGACACTGGTTGCCCTTCAGAAATTGGATGGATTTTTATATTCTCAAGAGAAACTAAATGCATTACTCTGCCCTAGACACCTTTATTCTGATTTCTTCCTCACTCTTCATTCCTCCTCTCCTGCCAAACACAAACAGCTTTGCTCTCTCCTTCTCTCCGCCCTAACAAACGACTGCCTAAACCACCTTTGTACTTCTCCTGAAACCTTCTCTTATCACTTTTCTTTCTTATTCTTTCACTCTATGAGATATATAGACATACGAGATAGTTAAAGGGAGAGACGAAGAGAGAAAGCAACGGCGGAAGTCGGGACGGCGGAAGGGAGTCGGGACGGCGAAAGGGAGAGACGAAGAGAGAGGGAGAGTCGGCGAGGAGAGAAGAAGACGATGAGAGAGGGAGAAAGCAACGGCGACGATGACGGAGGAGAAGCCTCGAAGGGAGAAAGCAACGGCGACAATGACGGAGGAGAAAGCCTCGAAGCCACCGGTCCACGACTTGAAGGAGGAGGACTGGAGAACTAGAGGAGGCGTCGACGGCGAGGAGAGACGGCGTGCGGCGGAGAAGAGAGAGTGACAGATGAGAGATCGAAGAAGAATCTGGAAGGGGGGAGGGGATAGTTTTACAACTTCCGGAAATTGCAAGTTAGTCCTTGCAATTTCCGGAATTTACGGTACTGGCCGGAATTTATGGTTCCGGCCGGTACCGTCCGGTAAACGCCGGTACCGACCGGTATCCAAGGCCGGTACCGACGTTCACGGATTCGTACCGTTTTCTGACCGGTACGGTACCTTCCGGCCGGTACCGGCCGGTACGGTACGAAACTCGTAACACTGGTTCCATGTCCTCATTTTTAAAGTCTGCTTCGTAAAATTAAAAATCTATCATGCACCTTCGTTGCTCTCCAAATTTCTTTAAAATAAGGCAATGAGTTGATTTTTTTTTAAAAAAATGAATAATATATTATAGATGAAACTATTACTACATTACAATGAGTTCTAGGCTATTTGCCTGCATTCATATTTACAATAATTCAAAACGATCCAAGAAGAAGGACAATACATATGTCTTTTGTAACAAAAAGAACTATAAACTCCATTTACACTTCATCTCCATAGAAAGGTTATGCTTTGCATTTTTATCATATATGGAAGCTCTGATCTGATTGACAATTTGGTTTGCAATATGATATCTATCTTATTTAGTGTAAGTGAATCTCCTTCTATTTCTTTCTCGCCAAATATTGTAAATGGTGATAGTGAAGACCGCTATGAAGAGAATGGCATTAGTTATGCCTTGCTTTGATTTGCTAATGACTTAATTCAGTACTTGTTCCTAATTATAACTACCATTATTATCTAGTAATAGATGCAATATTATGGTCCAAATAGCCTTGGAGAATCTACATAGAAAGAAAAGATTTTCTCTATTCTCCACAATCATGTTACAAAAATAGAATGCCATTAACTTTTGGTTTTCTTGATTGCCAGGCAAGTGATAAATGAAGCCTTAGGGCAAAGAGTATTCCTCCATAAGAGATTGAAATAAGGGACCACAGTAGAATAATTAGTAAATAGTTTGTGACATGAATGGTTAGAGTACTGACCATTTAGATTCAGTCCCAAGGTAATTACATCCTCATTCTCTACATCATTTAGTGGAGGTAAGTATTCCACGAGAGACTGAAAGCCCCTAAAATTTTCATGCCATTCACCATTCGCAAATAGGGATGAAACTTTGAGGTTCAGTGGCATTCTATTTTTGTTGGACCCTATTTTCGGAGCCCAACATCGAACACAGAATCATGAAACTTGAGCGTGGAGGAAAGACTTAAGCATATTCTTGACAGTTAAGACCATCAATTCAAACATTCACTCGCTTGATTTGACATTCTTAGTTGCTAAAAGATCTTTTGGCGTATTCCTACTAGGATGTATAACTTAAGTTACCATTTGTACTTTTAAGCAATCTCTTTGCTCAATCATCCTTATTGATTTCACATACTTCTTATTTCAATCACTATGTATCATTCTTCCCATTCGAACTCAAAATTCAGATCTGTTTTCAATCTCTTAATAAGATTCACAATCTCTGAATCCTCAATTTGGGATAAACCAAGCCCCACATTCTATGCTTCTTTTTGCTCTAGTTCTGATAACCTCAATATCGAATTTCTGCTTAATGTATCTAATATAACACTTAGCCTTACTTGGCATTCCTCTCTTGTACGATCACAGTCTTTCAAGTTCATAGGATCATGAGATCTAAGTATAGTTCTATTTGACTTTAAGCACTGCAATCACTGTCCTAGTGACTTCATTTGAATACTGTATGAGGAGTTAGATGATAGAAAGAGTCGTCGCTTTTGTATTATGATGAGAAGGGCCTACAAATTGTTGAAGGCCAGAATTGGAGATGTTATTGACAGGTAAAATTGATCAATGTTAGAAATTAAGAGAATCAAAAAAGATGAATAAATTAGAAGGATCAACGTCTAAGGCATGGTGTACAGTAAGAATAGGCATAAGAGTTAAGTGTGTTATCACAAAGACACTTAACACTACACTGATGTGAATCATCAAGCGAAACGTAAATTGTCTCGGAGGGTATCACTTGCCAAGATGTGCTCAGGTTAGGTTAAAGAATCAACTAAGCTTGAATTGTATTGGTCCATATGAAGTTACATTTGTCGCCGCGGTGAACTTTTCTTGAAGGGGTTAGTGGAGTTTTTTTTGGAGAATTTTGGCAAGTCCAATAAGATAGAGGACATAATCATAAGAATGGATTGTCGTTAATCAATTGATTTGAAAAAAAAAGTCGGAATGTTATGAGACTTTAAGCTTCAAGATGTCATTGGAACACGCCCACTTTTATGGTTCCAGGGTTGGACTCCAGAAATGGGGCCCAACATGTATAGTATCAGAGTAAGCGTTGGTCTCTGGAAGCAAGCGAGGTCCAACACTTTTTTATCTGCTGGATCAGATAATTGAAAAATAGGACTAATATCAAGTCAATTGTCAAACGAAATCCATGTCTTTTTACCATTGTCAATTTTTTGTTTAATGCAACGATAGATAATATCCCTCAACTTCATCATCTGCTTAAGATTCCAAGAGCCCTCCTTTGTGAAATTAGCTTGCCAGAAATTAGGATGTTTCAAGTAATATTCATGGATCCATTTAATCCATATTGCTTTCTGATCAGTAAATAATCTCCATAGCCTCACACATTAAAACATTTTTCATAATTGAAATGGAGATGATCCTAAAGCCTCCATGCCTTTTAGGAATATTAACTTCACTCCATTTAATTTGAGCATTTTTTGAATTATCATGTTTACCTTACTATAAGAATGCCTTCATTATTTTTTCCATCTATTTAATGGCTTTCTTTGGGAAAAAAATGTGTGCAGTCTAATAAAGGTGCAAACTGCAGAGAACAAAAATGATGAGAGTGAGCCTAACAGCATAAGAAAGAAATCTATTTTGCCATGCCATCACCCTAGATTTCATTCTTTCAACGATGGATGAATGATCAAAAAATTTCGGCTAGAGGCTGTAATAGGAATTCCCAGATAACAGAAGGGAGTAAGGAGACTGTAGTCTAGTAAGTCTCTGCTTTTCATCCAGATTCCACACATTTGCTAAAGGATAGATGCTACTCTTAGCAAGATTATGTTTTACGCCTGACCATTTAGCAAACAAATCCAGAACTTGCATCAATATATTAACAGAATGGTCTTTAGCTCCATATAACATAATCAAGTTATTAAAATATATGAGATTTTTAAGATTGATATTCCTACATTTATAATGAAATTTGAACCCTCCATTACTAGGTATAAGTTTCCTTAAAAGTCTAGAAAAGCCCTCCATAACAAGAGTAAACAAGTATGGAGATAAGGGATCCCCTTTTCTAATTCCCTTAATTGTTTTTAAAAGGTTTCGAAGGGATGTCATTTACAAGTACACTGAAAGTTGAAGTTTAAATGCAATTCATGATCCACTTAATGAATGTAGAAGGAAGTTGCAAAGCTTGAAGACATTTCTGAATGAATTGTCAACTAATGTTATCAAAAGCTTTAAAAAAATTTATCTTTATCAAGCAACTATTGAGTTTTTTACTAGAATTATAGTCCTTCAATAATTTTTGAATCAGTAGAATATTATCCCCAATATATCTATGAAAGAGAAAAGCACTTTGGGTTGTGTTAATGATGTCAGAAATGGCCAAATTTAGTCTTTCAACAAGGAGCTTAGAGATCACCTTATAAATCATATTGTAGTAGGAGATAGGTCTGAAATCACTCATGCTATGAGGGTTTTGTCTTTTAGGAACCAAATACATAAATGTGTGATTGATTTCTTGAAGCAATTTTGAAGAATAAAAGGAATTCCAAAATAACCTCAATGAAGAGCTTATCACTGATTTCCCATATATGTTGGAAGAACATAGCAGTTAAATCATCGAGTCTAGAGGATTTTGAGGGATGTAAGCTAAAGAGGATTCTTCTAACATCATGTTCAGTTATAGGAGAGATTAAAAAATCCTTGATTCCTGTGTCAACACTACATTCAATCAACCATAGCACATTAGGACTTAGTAATCTAGAGTTTGCAGTTCCCATCAGTTCAATGAAGTAATTCCTAGCTAACTCTAGTGGGGAATTCTTATCTAAATGAGCCAGTCCTTTATCATCTTGAAGTATGGAGATCTTATTGATATTCCTTCTAGCAAGAAAGGATGAATCAAAGAATTTGGTATTAGAGTCATCTTCTTTCAACTAGTTGAGCCTAGCATTCTACCCTAAGACTGAATTATGAAATGTGAGAGCTTCTTGATATTAACAACATGTCACTTCTGTTTGTCTGAATGTAGAGTTATGAGGAGACTTATGGCAATTTTTGTTATGCAAGGATGAGTTTCTCTTCTGGAGTTTGAAGATTGAGATTTTTGCCAACCATAGGTTTCTTAATAGAAGCCCTCACTATTCGTAGCATAAACATAAGTTGATAGGATTTAAAACCTACCACTTTAAAATTCCAAAAACTGCTAACAACTTCTTGAAATCCTTCCATATTAGTGATAGCATTAAAGAACCTGAAGGGGGCTTGTATTGTTCTAGATTCAGTAAGCCTCTGTATCAACATAAAATAGTCATTTGACATTAGATTTTCACTAAAAATGCACAAAAGAGTTTGGAAACTAGGTCAGCCACACAGAATTCACAAGTGATTAGTCTAACTTCTTCCTAACAAGAAAGTTGCCTTGTCAATTATTAGACCAAGTGAGTAGTCTTCTAGTGGAGTAGAGGACAACCAAATCCATCCTCATTAGGAAGGTGGATAGTTCTTTTCTTAGACCTGGATAGAGTCTTCTTCCCCTCTCAATTTCATTCAAATTAATTAAGTGAGCAGTTAAAGTCCCCTACCGCAAGCCATAGAGACTAAATTCTAAGCTAGAGATTCTATAGATCCATCCATAATTTTTCCCTTTGAAAGCTGAAGTTGGAAGCATACATTAAGGAGACATCAAACATAGAACTCATATTTTTCATATGACATTGAAGTTGTAGTAGTTGATCAGATTCTTCAATAGCCCTTACCTAATCAAATCGGTATCATAAAGAAAAATGATCTTGCCATGATAGTGTGAGCTTTGATTAGAGAAAAACTCCCAATTAGCACCTAAAAATCTTGATCCAAAAATCTATAAGAGGATTTTTTATTTTTGTTTTAAAAGGACCTATTAGAACAAGTTTCTTGTCCCTTATTACCTCAAGAACTATTAGAGCTGAAATTAGTTATGAAGAATTATGTTTTAACTTTATTTTTCACTAAATAAACATTTAATTTGATTTGTGAAATCAAATTGATATTGAAATATCCAAAGAAGGTAAAAGTATGAAATGTATTCACTAAATTAATTTTAAGAATAAATGCCACTATTGTGCTTAGACGTGTTCGGAGCTTTGTAATAGATTAACTCTTTATTATTCAATTTATAAAAATGAAGCATAAGTTCTAATCAAATAAAAAGTGGTGATTCTTAACATAATTTAAAGAGGAGGTTAATTGAGTATTTGTGATTTTAAAAATTGGGATAAAGACAATGGAATGGGTCCACATTTTTTTATTTTGCTGCACTTCATTAAAAAGTTAAAGGAAGATAATACATCAAATTGAATTATAAATAAATTTTTTTACCACTTAAAAGGAAATTTTATCAAGAGCAACTGGCGAGAGTGAGCAATTAGTGAGGTAAGTGAAACATGAGCATCTGGTGAGGTACAATGAGCGAGTTCAGATCCTCTGTCCAGTTTTATGGTGTCTTATTGTGTCCAGTAAATCTCATTCATTCATTTATGCAGATCCCACGTTAATTTATGTGGGGCCTACGCGGGACCCGCATAAATGAATGGCTGAGATTCACTGGACACAATAAGACACCATAAAACTGGACAGAAGATCTTATTCCACAATGAGCAACAGTGAGCAATTTGGAGAGCCTAGCGAGTTCAAAGGCGACAGGGCAAGAGGTGAAGTGACACTGTAGATTAATTAATTAATCTATACTCACGAAACATGGTGATCTCTCTCCCTTCGACCTGAGCTGAATCATGGCTACATGCTGTGATTTCCTTCCCCTTACATTGATACTCTCCTTCCTACCTATCATCTGCCTTTACTCTAACTTCTCCACCTTTATTGAAGCCCTCACCTCATCTTCTTGCCATATCTGCCCAGTTTGAATTGACTAGTTTCTGTTTTTGGAAGCCCCCCCTAATAGAAGCCCCCTAAAGCACACTTGACAGTTTATGTTAACAGTAAACATGTCCCTCACAGATCCACAACCTCCCATAGCCTCCCCTTTGATGATTGACGAGGCCCCCCTTGCCATCCTCTCTTGCTCCTCCATTGATCCACCCCATACCCTAATCTTCATCTTCACAAAAGCTAGAGAAACTAATTTGGAGTCGAGTGGGAGATCCAAATATGCTTTGAAAGCTGCATTTTGTAGTTGGAGATAGTAAAGGTCATGTGTCTCCACCTGAGACGGTACCGCAATAAGGAGCTGTCAAGAGGAAGCCATCCTTGGTAAGATACTTCTTGGACAAGAGGATGGCCTACTCGATGGTGCAATATTGGGCTGAAGTGGGTTGGAAAAAATTGGGTCTCCAAGCTACATTGATAACAGAAGATGAAAAACAAGGAGGTAGATAGAAGATGAGCTCTTCATCTTTCATTTTTCATATAACAAAATGGAGAACAAGGTAGTGGACATGGGCCTTTGGCACATACAAGGTAAACCTATATTTTTACGAAAGTGGAAAATAGGATTTAAGCTAGATAGGTTTGAGATTAAAACAATACTAATGTGGGTCAACATACACAAAGTATCTCTTGAATATTGGTCATCAAAGGGGCTGAGTTACTTAGCAAGTTACATTGGCATTCCTCTAACAATGGATGAGAATACTGCACACATTAAAAGGGTTGGGTATGCTACAGTTTGTATTGAAGTTGAGCATAGGAAAATTGTGCTCGAGAGTATTCAAATTATGAGATACAATAGTGATGGTCAACTAATTGAAGATAAGTTCCTATTTTCTTACCCATGGAAACCTAATGTGAAGGGGAAAAAAACCAAAATATGGGTTCCCAAATAGATCCAAAAGGAAAAACAGAGCAAAAAGATAGAAGTTCCAGATGCTCCAGAGGCTTCAGAAAGTGCACAAAATGTTGATGAAACATAGGATAATAATGATGTTTCCTAACAATAGGTTTCTAAACAAGTTGATATGGAGCAAGAAACTACTAGATCTCTAGATAAGCAGCAAAATTATAAACATGTTAATGACATTCATGCAAACATTCAAGCTATAGAATCACAAGGAAACGTAGAACTAGCTGAAGAAGCCATTATAGAGACACATCTTTAGAAATATACTCCACTATTTAAAATAGGTGTAAACTTGTAACAATAGACGATTGAGGAAGTTAAGAATGACATGAACTCACAGCAACCTATAGAGATAACAACTATTGAAGCAAGTCAGGAGATCAATAATGAAACAAACGCAACAAATGTGAATAAAATAGTGAGCATTAGTTATGAGATTAATGGAAATAAAAAGGAACTTGAGCGACGGAAAGAAGGTGGATCAAGTAACCGTAGATCCAAGAGGAAAATCAATATTAAGCATTCCAAATGACTTGCACTATATGGAATGTGAGTGAACTGACCCCTATAAACAATTAGTATTAAAGGATTACTTAACTTCCAAGTAATCAATTTTTATTGGCTTGTTGGAAACTAAAATAAAAGATGTGTTTCAAAAGGGTTACTCTTTCTTCCATCTGAATGGCAAGCTCTTAGCAATCATTCTAAAAATCCGAATAGTAGGGTCTTGGTGGCACTAGATCTAACTCACTTTGTTGGGCCCGGGCTTGCAACGGACTACTGGTGTTCCGAGGGTCCCGGGACCACAACCTTAATCAGTATTGTCCTCTTTGGCCTTGGGGAGTTTCTGGCACTCGAACCCAAGACCTCAAG
>JAOSBM010000205.1:31586068-31598490 GCA_027568955.1 Erythroxylum tenue | reverse complement strand
GTTCGATAGTCGAGATCGCGCGAGATCATGGATCGAAACAATGGCAATCCGATTCAGCAAAACCCGACCGAACCAATAACTAATATAATTTGTTAACAAATTGAAAAACTAAATGAGTGCTGGAGATCACTAATTCTTATTTCCTTTTTACTTGGCTTTCATACTCGTTGGCTTCTTCTTATATCACATTTGTGAGCAAACACTGAGTCTGGAATACTCAAATACAAGGACTGTGTACTGGCGTGTTTTCTATATCCTTGGTACATTTTGTAGTTTTATGATAACTATCAATTATAATTGCTTTACACATGAAAAGAAATTTTGAAACACTACAAAACTATAAATCTTTATCAGTTGTGTATTGGTTACTGTTTTCTTTAATTCAAATTTACATTTAAACCAACCAACCCAGCCATGCAAAATTTTAAGTTATATCGTAACATGTTATACAAATTAGGTATAAGTTTAAGCCCTGTAATAAATTAAAGGAGTAGTATTATAAACTTCTTCTTAATTGGAAATTGAAGGCTCAATTGAATTCTAGAATTCAGGACAGCTAAAATGAGATGGCGAGCAGCTTGTCAATTGATTTGCGTTTAGATTCTTCTTAAATCTGGATCTGATCACTAAATCCAAACAAACGTTGTATCCAAGAATCCAGCTGTTTCAAATTTAAACAATTTTCAGTATCAACAAACAAACAAGTCCAGAAATAGTCAATGGTTAGAATTTAAGAAGTAGATCTATGAACACTCAGACAGAGTTGGGTTTGTCTTTTCATGATTGATTATCTCCAAGTTTACTCCTCTATAACCCCTTGTTGCTCAAGCCACTCATCTAATGATTTGTGTTAATTACAAGCTTGTCATGGGTAAGTTTACAATTTTTTTAAGTTTTAGGTTGAAACATATGGTTTTTTTTAATTATATAAATTACTCTTTTTTAAATTAAAAATTTATGAAAAGTACTTTAAATGGTATTAGGTCAAGCCTAGTATAAATTTTCATAAATATTACTTCTTGTGAATGTTATTGTTTACAAATTTCACATATCAAATATTTATATATGGACATGGAAGGCGTGTATTAAATATGTATTTTTTTACATTAATTAAGAATAAAAACTATTGATAACTTAAATATAGAAACGACTCATATCTCAATGCTTTAAATTTTTAATACTTTTCTTATATATAAATCAAAAAGAAAAATTTTATTAATAAAGTAATATTTTCTTCATTATATTTTTATCTGTATGTGTGTGCGCATGTGTGTATATATATATCCCTACTACGTGTGTTTGCTTAGGTAATTTTGATCTAAATATCACGTCTACTCTATGTTTGAGCTAATTTTGAGCTATGATACTTCTGGGAATTGAAAAAAAAATGAAGACATTCTTTAAAATGTTTTTGGATGCATAATTTTTAACTTAAACCCACAAAACAGATATGCACTAAATGAACCAATTGCATAGATAACCCAAGCTAGCAATAATCACTAATGATATATAAATTCGCTGATAATTAAAATTTTCGAATATTTAATTTGGCCAACGTATTCATGCCTTCACGTCTGATGACACAGAACTAAAATTTTACCTCCTGCACCACAAGAATCCATATAATATCACAATCTTCAAATTTAAGAAATGAATATGAATGAATCACTTAGTACCCTCCATCAGTTTTTAGTGCCTTTTCTAATTCGACATCACTTCCCAACTCTTCGTCAACGTCTTCTATCATCTGCCACCTAATTTTATAACACGCTTATGTATATATCTTAATATATGTATGTCAGTGTGTTTCTTTTTAAATTTAGTTTCGTAGGATACATATACTGGCATTGAGTTTTATAATACCACACCTAAAGTGTGCCATGGTGAAGTCACATCCTGAAAATAACTGAAGCAATGTAACCCGTAACAAGAACTAACTACTCAAACCACTAGGCCCATGTATATATCTAGGTTTTTATCAAATCTTTTCATCACCTGAAAGAGTTTTAATGCTAAAAGGTCTTTCGTTCTCCAAAAACCTTGCTTCTTTGCTGGTTGTTAGAATAGGGTTGTTGTCAAATGAGTAAAAAAGGAAACAAGCAAAACAAGGTCATCCTGATCACTATAGCACCTCTCAGAGTTTTCATCAATAAGGCTAAGAAATTCTACATGAAGAGCATGATGGATTTCGCTAGCAAAGTTGGCCATGGCAACGGTTTCGTTGGCGGCCCAGTTGTTCAGAATAACCATGTTCCGATCAGTTTTTGTGCCAGTACTTCTTCCAGGAGAAGAGATGACAATGAGTTTCAGGAGCTTTTAAGGTTGGCATCTAGAAGAAGAACTGAAGCCGAGTCAGAAGTGCGTCAAGGACAAGGAGTTAAGGCTGCTACAGTAGGGTCATATGGAAATGGAATGAGGAGGAGTTACACTGTCGGAGTAGGAAAGATTGGGAAGATTGACGAAGACAGGACTTGCTCATTCAGGGAAGTTGAAAGTGTGAAGGAAAAGTTGTATTCTAGGAGTAGAAGCGTTGTTGGTACGAGGAAATAAACTGCTGTAAGATCAAAAAGTACGTAAAAGTGTGTGATTATACAGAGTACGAAGTAAATTTGTGTGTATTGTTCACTTAGTTCTTCGCAAGTTTTACTAAATTGAAATCAGTCAACTACTGTAGCCTGATTTATGCTTTTCTTTTTGGAAATTAGCCTGATTTATTTTTCACAAGAAGTGATTGTAATTGCCCTGAACTCGGGGAATTCCAACTTTGGTTGAATTGCCTCCCCTTTAAAAAGGCTCAACGTCTAACATTTTTCCTAATTTAAAATACCTAACATTAAGGATTTAGTTATAATTTCCGTAAAGAATCTGCAACATTTTTTTACCTCTTTATTGTTTGCTTCTCTTCTGCATGATAAGGAGTCGAGCTAATGGATGTACAAGATATTGTGATGTTGCTTTACTTGGCCTGTGACTGGCATCTGCATAGGACACATGTCTAAAACTTCCTTTCCCAATCAGAAAAAAGTTTCACTTTTATAAATATTGGAAAAGAGATATTATCTTCATTATTTTTTTATTGTTGATGTGGTTAATGTGACACATAAAAAGTGACATATAATTTAGATTATATTTTTTTAAGATTTGATTTTTTTTCTCATAACTCTTCAAATTCATCTAATTAAATCTCTAATCCATTGTTCATATTTAAACTGCATTTAGAGTGTTGTTAATGCATTTGTAAAAGAGGCGAACAAAATTGATGTCCGGCTCTGACTCGAGAACTTGATCCAAGCCTGATGCATAGCTGCCTTTATCAAATGCCTCCATAATGTTTTTTTCTTGAGTTAAAGATGTTAGTTTATACCCTATAGCCAATTTGTTGGTTGTAGTTTTATGATAATTATTTAAAGGCATTTTTTATCTTACAATTACAAAGCATATGGAAAAGTTCACGAGATAAATATATATTGCAAATAAAATTATGATGAGATCATACTTATGAGATTCATATTACATTTATGTATTATCTTTATATTATTTCTAGTCATTGCTTTATTGAGTTTAGACATTAATAAAGCGTAAATAATCTAACACACATTATGCTATTCCTTATAAAAAAAGTAATAGATCTCATAGATTAAAGTATAGAGATACATAAATAAATATATCCGTGTATGTTAAAGAAAAAGTTCACTAAACTAACCTAATACCAAAATTCTATTTGGAAGATTACTTGTGTGTTTATAAAAATTCTTATTTTAATGAATGTATAGGTAATCCCTTTAACTTGAGACCTCTAAATTATCCATATAGAGATTGATATATTTTGGTACTACTTACGACATATCTTTGTTAAGATAATTTAATCAACAGTCATTAGATATAACATGAACTACATGGAGGTAATTAAGTGATCAATATAGGATTCATCACCTTAAACTGGTCAAGAAGAACATGTTATTCTTGTTTAATATTGACTTAAGAAAATCTTGGTCATGGTAGAATGACACCTTGAAAATAGTTTTCGAATATCATTAAAAAATTATTTATTAATAATGGAGAACTAATATGCTCAAATATAGTAGACATGAATTCTATACTTTATGTGCAATCGAATGCTTTTATAATGAAATATTTGAATTACATAGAAAAATTGTGCATAAGAAAATTATTCTAAATGACTTTGACATTTTAATATTTGGGTAACCATGATGCGTTGCTAGATGTTAATATTAATCTATAGATATAAATTATTTAATTAGATATTAATTAAAGAATTTTAATTCATCTAATCATAAATATGATTTAGGGTTATAATTGATATTCATTGTCAACATAATAGGTCATACACAAAGAACGATTAATGAGAAAATCTAATTAATTTAATCAAATTGGGATTGTAAAGATTGAGAAATTTTAAAATTAAATATGAGATATTTAATAGATCAGGAACAATATGAAATAATGGATTTTATTTGGCTAAACTGATATTTAGTTAGAATTAATTGTAATTCTAATTAAAATTAGAATTTTATTTCAATTAAATTACCAAAAGATCCAGACCTTATTATAAATAGGCTTAGACTTAGAAGGAAGTAGCACCTCTTGCCTACCTCTCTTTATACTACTTATATAAATCTCTTAACTTATTTGTATGAATATAGTTAGAGGCCGAAAATATGTGTAACTATAATGGTGGTGATAAACTTGTTTCAAAAATTAATTCAAATAAGCTATATAAAAAGGATTAAGCTTTATAATAAGGTACAATTATATTTATGTTTATACATTAATCTATGTTATAGGATTTAAAGTGATCTTAACTTTGAAAAACTGATTGAAAAATATTTCATATCTTTTCCCCTATGTGTGGGATCAAATATCGCCCTAATTTTCTATAGTAGTATTAAAATATACTTGAATTCTATAACTTGATTAAGAATGTATAATTTTTATTAATATGATTATAGAATGCAAAAATGTTTAGATTAAATGTGAACATTAAATCTAGAAACCCATATAGATTACATAATAATATTTTGTATTTGGAGAGTCTAGTTGTTGTCACTTGGAAAACAAAGCTGGAGGTTCCTACACCTAGATTCATAGCATAGAAATGTTGGGTTTCGAACCCATCTTCTTTGATGCTTTTTCAGCTGAAAGGCTAGAGTATAAGCAAAAGAATAATCAATAAGAGAAAGTGAGCTATGGTTTTAAAGCTGACAGAAGTGTCCTAGCAATTCAAGTGCTCAAGGTTGCTTGTAAGTGAGGGCATATTCATTTGTGTATTGATCAATATTCATTTGTGTATTGATCAATATTATGAATATCATACCGGTATCGATACATGATTTAGTTCTTGTACGGTATTGTATTAGTACCTATCAATATCGGGTACCGTTTTGGGTAATTTTTAAATTTATAAATTAGTTGCTATATCTAATATTCCTTTAATATATTGTATTGTATAATTTATAATTCTACATCAACCCTGTCTCTAAAAATCATAATAATATAAATTTAAAATAAAAATAATTTATTTATTTTTTGCATATTTCACATATAAATAATAATTACAATTAATATGAAAAAATAACATTTAATCATCATACAAATATAACATTAAGAACAATACAAAGTATTTAAAATATTATAATTTCATCATATAACAAATAACAATTACATCAACTAAAAAGAATAATAAATATTCATGACTCTCTAATAATTATAATTTACAATAAGAGTTCGTACAAAAAAACCCACTAGAAGTAAAACCTAAAACAAAAATATTTACAATTATATTGCATATATATAATTTAACATATATATCAAATATTAAGTGAAATTAAAAAAAAGGATAAACAAAAACCTAAAACTTCATTCAATCGAATGCCTACTCAAATTACATTGACTCTAATTCTCATTTACAAAATCCTCATCATTAGAAGGAAACTCATCATCGCCTTTATTCAAATTCATTACACCAAATGACATGTCAGTACTTTCCTATTCAAGATTATCTTTCAAGTCACTCTCAACTATCAAACCCAATTCCTCAGAATTCCAATCTAGCAAACAATTGAACTACTTATTATATTAAAAGTCATAGTAAATAATAAAATTAAATTGTTAAAAATTATAAGAAATTATATCTAACTTAATAATGATAATAACATACCCTTCCCAAAGCTTTAAATTGTATTGAACAAAGATTAAGTCATTTAATCTTTTATGCTACAATCTATTCTTTTCTCACAATGAATGAATTCAAATGTGCTCCAATTCCTTTCACCCCCTATTGCACTCACACATTGACTTAGAATTCAAATTGCAAACCTTTGCAATTCTGGAACATCACTTCTAAATTGGTCCTATTAAGCAACTGTAAGACAAAAAAAGTAACATTATAAATAAATAAATAAAGAGATGATTAATTTTCAACAAGTAACAAAAATTAAAAATATATATATATATACTTGGATTAAGTTTGTCTCTCTAACGAATAGAAATTGGCATCCCAAAATTACCAGAAGCATACTTATAAATCTCCATTTGTGAGCTTAGGAGATCTTGCATTATCTCATAAGCAACAACTGCTGTAATAGTTAATAGTATCCCCTATTAATTTTATCTTTCTTTATAAAACTTGATCTGAAATAGACACTAGGATTCAAAAATATCCCAAGTGCAAACAACAGAGTATAAAGTTGCCTTTTCCATCTCTCGTTGATGTCTGCAAGATAAGGTGTGTATAAAGAAGACCTATTTTCATATTGTCCTTAATTTCTTCATTTGCCCTCTTTATGGCATTATAAAAATAACTCATTGTTGCCTTCTCATCACTATCAGTTAGACAAAGTGCCCTTACCAAAGGCTCATAAACTCAGATGAAAAATTCAAATTAGGACAAAAAATCATTATCTTCAAGTATAATTCTAGAAACCTTCAATTCAGCATTAGACATAGCACGTTGAGATACAACTCACTTATCACTTGTAAATATTTATCTCAACTCTTTCTTCATCACAATAAAACACTGAAGTGACAAGAATATATTGCAAATCTTGTAATAGTATAACGACATAAATTTCTACCATTTGTGAAATCTATTCTCATTAAATTCAAAACATATGCACGATTGTTAATGAACTTGGTAACCTTTTTTTATTTTGCACAGTGTCATCAATAATAGAAAAATACCTAGCATCCCCTATATTTTCCAACATTAATTCAATGTAATCTATAGCATAAAGAGACTAACAAAAAGAATTATGCTTGCTTTGCAATCTTCTTTCGGTCGCTTTTTAAGCAAAATCATTGTCAGTAATAAATTGAATAATATTTTCTGGCCCAACTTTATTTGTAACTTCATCAAATATTTCAAATAGAGTATCGGCATTCCTAACAAGGCTAGATGCATCAATAGACTTCAAAAATATTATTCCCTTTGCAAAATAAATCAAAAAAATTAATAATAGGCTTATATTTTCTTTTTGTCCAACCATTACACATGATTAAACACCCAAAAGTAGCCCAAATCATTCTTCTGTCATCCAAATAAATTTTAATTTCATAAACAAAGTTACTCAAAAGTTTACCTCTGTAGTTATCAATTGGTGGAGCTTTGTATCCTAGACCGTAAGAGGTAATCGCATCTATCATAGGCTGATAATAATCAAAAATGGGAAGCATTGAATGTTATACTTGAATTATACTATCATCTAGCCATTGCCATATCTACATTATAAGCCACTTCTCTAGATTATAAGGCTTTATAGATTGAAGGCTGAGCTCCATGTGTTAGACATGGTGTAAAAAATTTAGACATTTGTCTTCTTTTCCTAACATCAGGTGCAATATTCCCTTCTTATTGGGTAGGAACACTACCACCAACAACATTCTCACTATCTTCCTGAACACCAACAAAAGAACTTTCACTACCAATTTCATAATTCAATTTTTTTCTTCTATCTTTCTCATGCTGATACTTTTCAAGTAAAGTCTTCATTTTCTATTTCACATTATGGGTCACTTTTTTATAAGGCTCCACTTCACCTTTCAGCCTAGCTAAATATGTCTTTAATCTGGTTATTCCTTCACCTTTCACATACTTGTTGTAAAATAAAAAAATTGTATGATTCTTCATTCTAAGATCGAATCTAGCATAAGCTCAAGCTGGATCATTGAATCTTCCTAAACTGGTTGAATTATTAGGAGTACTTGAACTTTCTTTCATTTAACTATAAAATAAATAAAGGAATATATCAAAATTAGCTTAATAACTTCATATCAAAATAAAGTTGTGTAAAAAAAATGAAGAAATAAAGCAATAATAGTTTCTCAATAACTCATGTTTCTTTCTAAACCTAAACATCAAATATATGCATTAATTGCTACACTTTCACAACTATAACTCATTTTGTTTGATTACATAATTCAAACATAAGATCAAAATTATAAACTATTTTGTAAAATTATATATTCAGAAATAAACTCAAAAGTATGACCTATTTTGTATGAATATATAATTCAATCATAAACTGACAAGTCACAACTATAACTCATTTTTATCATTACATAATTCAATTATAAACTCACATCTATAATTGAATTTGTGTAATCACTTAATTCAACCTTAAACTCTTAACTATAAATTATTGTGTATGATTATTGATTAGTTGATTAAATAATCCAATCATAGACATCAACTCACAACATCCATAGTTCATTTTGTATAATTATTAATCATACAATTCAACACAAATTAACTAATCCATTTTGATGATTACAAAATTTAATTTATAATATATAACCCAATTTATAATAAAGATTATCGTTTCATTCAAATTTTAATATATCTCAATTTCAAATTTTATACAAGAACAACCTCAAAAGTCATAATGCAATTCCAAATTTCAAATAACAAATGAATAACCTCAAATTCAAATTCATAATCCAATTCAAAATTTTAATTCTCATTCATCACAATAAGTTAGAAACAAAATCAATTCTAATTTCCAATTGAACACTATGATAATTTTTATGAATGACACAAATTCAAACTTTCATTTTATTATTCCATAATCATAAATTCACAACTCACAGTTTACATTTTTGTAAGCCATCCACAATCACATTCATAAGTTGGGAAATCCACAAGCCTACATCACAATCAATCACAAACACATTCCACAATCCATTGTTCCATAGCTCCACTCACACACACTATAGCAAAATATAAACTTGGCTCTCAACGCTACAAGTTTAGAACACAATAGTGCAACACAACACAAGAGCCCAAACAGTGATGATTGGCAATGACAGGTGAACGATTGCAGCAACTGACGACTGGCAGAGGAGAAGAGCTGGCGGGCTACAATGGGTGACGACTTTCATAGGAGAGGAGCTTGCTAGTGATGGGGCAAGCTATGGGCTGCATCTGGCGACTGGAGACGGAGGAGAGAAGCTGGCAGGTTGTAACAGGCTACGACTAACAGTGGAGAGAAGTTGATTGGTGACGAGTAGGGGTGAGATGCGACTGCTAGGGACTGCAGTTGCAAGGTGGCTATGGTGGCTCTGAGGGAGCTGCAGTGGCTGTGGGCTACGTAGACTATGCGCGAGGGTTGCAATGGCTACGAGATGAGCTTCTGATTGCTTCTCATCTACGTGATTGCTTTTGCCTACCTATCTCATATTGTGTTTCAATTTATACCTAGGTTTTTTTTTGAATTTAGGTCCCTAGATATTTTGAATTAATGTAGCAACTATTATTTTACTGGTATTTTAAATACCAGTTGATACTAGCTGAAATGATCAGTACCGTTCAATGCGAAATACTATCGTTTTGTATTATTTTTCGTTCGGTACGGTACAAAATCCAATACTTTAGTACTAAAATGGTTTCCCAACTTAAGGATTTGTTTATAGGATTCAAAAGGTTACCACTACTATTTGAGGATTCCCTTAATGATATTCACGAGTTCACTGTAGAAAGGGATATAAATGTATTAGTATGTTCCTTGTCTGGTGTTACTGTCAAAGTGTGAAGGAGTAGGCAATGGTGGTCGCTTCTTTTTGATGAATACTGACCAACTGGAGAAGGAAGAAGTTACTAGTAGCTTTTAGGCAAGATAAAGAATGGTAGAAGTAGAGTTACAGGGCACTTACCAGCAACATATGGTGCTATGGAAAATATAGTGGTGGTTGGTCCAATTAGGGGCAAAGGCAACTTTGTTTAATGTTAGTGATACTAGGGTTTTATTGCTTTTTTTTTTTTTAATAAAGAAGAAGTGTTATGCCTGGACATTAGGTTAAGCTATCATAGGTCTGTGATAAGGATGTTTGGCTAAACATTAAGGTAATATAAAGCCTAAAATAGGGACGTTTGTCATTAGGATTAAAGTATTCTAATCTTGGAATAACTCTCAAGCTCGAATGAACTCACTCCTTATTAAGAGTAACTTTACTTCAATTAAAAGTTAAAATAGTTTTAAATTCTAATTAAATTATAAAATAAAATAACTATTATAATTTGATTAAGATCAATAATTAGATAAATTAAATTAATTAATTAGATTCCTTAAATTCAAGAAAAATATTTTCTTAAGTAATTAAGAAAGGTGAACTGACGAAATTTTTGACAGAGCAATAAAATCAAATAAAAATATTTGGTTAAATAAAATTGTAAATTTATTTATTTCAATTTAAATGAAATAAATTAAATTTATCATTTATTTATTAGAGAGTTATCATTCTATTCATTTAAAAAATTATTTCTTTATTAATTTGAATAATATTTTTCTTGAATTATTGGAAAATATATTTTCCTTGATTAAATTTGTAAATTTTTTTAATTTAATTGAGAAAATCAATTCTTCTTTAATATTTTTAAAGATAGTTTTTTAATTTATTAAGGAATGATTTTCCAATTAATTAAAAAACTAATCTCTAAATAAATAATTTAAAGGGCTTTCTTAATTAATTTTAAAAGAATTTTAACTTACAAAAATGTTTCCTTCATTATTAAAAAATAGTTTTTTAAATAAGGAAATTTTCTTTCTAACTAGATTAAATAATTTTATGATTAGGTTAGAATATCTTACATTTTAAACTTTTGAAAAAGAAGTTTTCAAAATTATAATAAGTAAGAAGAGTAATTTGTTGAAAATTATTTTCAACAAATTTTATTAAAGGAATTAAGATAATTGAAAATGGTTATTAAATTGAATTTGAAATTTCTTTTCAAATCAATTAAATTCATATTTGGAACAAATTTTTGATTTATTTATGAATCAAAGGTTTAATATAATTTAGTTACCCAAGGAGTTAAAAATATTATTTTAGAATATGAAGATTAATAACTAAAAGCAAATAAGGCTTAATATTTTATGTACATAATTGGTTATATTTTTCTAGATTGCATGTTTTGATTTATATGTTTAATATATTGTATAGGCATATTGAATTGTATGTTAAAATATACGATATTTTACATGTAATTTATGCTTGATGAGACCATTTGAAAAATAACTAGTTAAATATTAATTACACATTGAGAACATGATCGTTGCCTTTCATTATTTAAAGATAAAAATAGAGTTATGTTTATTATAAGGCTTGTTGAAGGACTTAAGGCCTCTTTAATCAAAATATGCTTTATTTTAAATTAATGGGCTATACTTAACTAAATTTATATGATTTAAATGAATGAATTTATGATCAGATTAATTCAAAGGTAGGGTTAGTAAAAATATATCATATTTGTTTAGCAAGAGTTGTCACCTAATCTAGTAGTCATATAAGAAGTGATTGATACGGATCTTATCTACCTAAGTTTTTTTAGTTTGTTGAGTAACTCAAGATTAAATAAATTTAAATGGAGACCTATCCCACCAGAGAGATTAGATTAATCTTTCTAAAGTAGTAGTGAGGGTTATTATTTCAGATAACATAATGGGATTAACCAAATAAATAATTGAAGTTCTAATCTTATTTGATTGTTAAAGGATATAACTAATTACTTATTTCTTCCATTTACCTTATATTCTAAGTAAAAATTACCTTTACTTAATGTAGTTAATATTAAGTGTTAGGAAACCAAATTTCTTGGACATAGGTTAGGTATTAAAAGATTTCTCAAAGAAAGAAAAAATTTATGTCCATTATATGATTTTTTTATTAATCCCTATTAAAGATTTTAATGACAAAGTTTTAGAGATATATCAATATCCTATACACGACAAAACTGAAGTGAATCACACGTTAATACACTATTCAGTAAATATATATAGATGCACAAGAAGGGGGGGTTGAATTGTGATAAACTTTTCGTTAACACCCCTTATAGAAAATTATTTCGCTTTAAACAAAAACTTGTTCTTTTACTAGAACTACTGTAAATCACGTTTGTACAAGATTTTCTA
>JAOSBM010000205.1:31475336-31490102 GCA_027568955.1 Erythroxylum tenue | reverse complement strand
AAATTACTGATACGGTTTCTAATACCCAGATTGAAGAAACCCCGGAAACCCTAGGATTGGATGATGTAGAGAGCATGGATATTGATGCTGGGTCTGGTTTTAGATTCTATGAGCCATATTTCTTGAGGAGGGTGTTGAGAGAAGAGTTAGGTAATTATGGCGGTGACCACAAGCTCTTGGTTATTGCAATTCATGCTGTGTTTTTGGAATCTGGTTTCGCTGCGTTTGATCCAGTGTCTGGTGCGCAAGTTGAGGGGTTTCACCTGCCAGAGGAATGGCCATCTAGGCCTTCTACATTGACACTTTGGTATACACTCCCTAAACTTTTGGGCGGTAACAATGTTTCTGAGTCAGTTGTTTTGAAGTTTCAGAAGTTGGGACAGTTTCTCAATGTCTATGGATCTTTGTCGAATGGTAGCTCAGGGTTGCATAGGGTCTGCTTAAATGAATACAGGTTTGCACCAACCATAGACTTGGTTTGGGCAAATTGTGATAAGAAAGATAGGGTGAACCACGGTGATGCATTGTCCAAAACATACCCTGAAAGTGAAGTTTTTGAGTTCTGGAAAATTGTGAAGGATGGGCTTGCGTTGCCATTGTTGATAGACCTTTGCGAGAAGGCTGGTTTGGATCTGCCAGTATGTTTGATTCGCCTTCCAACTGAGCTGAAGCTAAAGATACTGGAGTCCCTTCCTGGTATTGACATTTCTAGGATGGGATGTGTTTGTTCAGAGATGAGGTACTTGTCCTCAAATAATGATTTATGGAAGAAGAAAGTTGCAGAAGAGTTTGGTATTGGGAATGGAGCACAGGGAACGATTAATTGGAAAGAAAGCTATGCTTTATGTTGGGAGAGCAAGAAGAAGAGGAAGAGGGATATCAGTGCACAGCAAATGTTTCGTCCAGTTTATAGGCCCTATCACTTCCCGATCATAAGAGACCCTTATCCACTAGGTATTCCTGGTCCTATGTTAGGCGGAGATTATGATCTCTTCCCAGGGGTTGGTTTTCGATCTCCTTTTGGACAGCCTGGTCAAGTATTTCCCCGGACACTACCTCGCCGGAATTTTTCACTCAATTGTAACTTGGGTGGATTCAACTCCTAATCGGGTCTACAAGTCTATGTTATTCATGCTTGGACGCTGAAGGTGAAACCTTTTGTAAGAACTTTGTGATAGCAAGGGAGAAATACCAGTTTGAGAATACTTTAAATGTTTCTGTGGGTTTCGAGTTTACCAAGTTTATATGTCCTTTTATCATATATTTCCCATAGTACAATAAAGCCTTTCGAACTTTTATGTGTTGTTCATCAAGTTTTATGTGTTGTTCATCAAGTTCGACGATTATCAGTAAGTGGCACCTGGAAAATATTTTAGCTTCTACGCGACTTGTATTCAGATAATACTAGTTTTCAGAAAATATGTTCAGGTAGTTGTAAGAAGTCATATTATACTGTGAATCATTTAGTATAAGATGGATAGAAAAATTCAAGTGATTATGATGTCCATGTTATGCCGTTTCCTGCTTTAATTGGAGAATGAATGATGGTTGGTTAAAGAGTTTTACAAACTGGTCTGCTTTAATTGTTGAACAAGAGCGGAAATGTTCAAATCGGTTTGGTGTCTGTTTCTTCTGAGATTGCCTACCCATGGAACCATGTTCACAGCGAGTGAAAGTCTGAGCTACTCAAAAGATTAGCGATTGTTGTAGTAGCTAATGTTCTCTTTCTTCCATTTTGCACAAATTCTGCCGAGAGTAGTGCTTGGTGGCTGGTTATGCTAAAATTTAACTATTGGCAGGCATTTGTTTAATTTAACTTGGAAAAATCTTAATTCCCTTGAAAATTTCTGTTAGAACTTGGAAGATGTTAACAAAATTTCTTACCTGAAATAATTGACAATGTTCGGAACTAAAATAAAAGGAATAATATTTTTAAAAAACATCAATAAATTCGAGTACTAAAAATATGTTTTTCGCCCAAGAAAACGACGATTCTCTGTCGATCTTCAACCTGACACAGTGACACAACTGTCCACAACTGCTTCAATACAAACATTAAACAGCAGTTGTATGACTGCTTAACTATCCACCTGTCTGTTCTTCCCATCTTCCAATTCGCCGCCTTGACCAAATTCCCCACCGGCCACCCTTTTTGTGGAATACCTTGCAATTACATTTACTTCACCTGAAAGTCCGAAACGTTATTGCCAGGTAACAGTTGCAAAACAGTGGCTGTCATGTTTTTTAATGTCACTCTCTCTCCTCCCTCTTCCTCTTCCTTCTGTCAACCCCACCGCCGCCGCCATCACAGCAGTATAACGCTTCGGACTTTTGTTTCATGTTCTGAACTGGATGCCAATTTGCAGTCTCTTAAACCACCTCTTAATCGCTTTCCTCTTCAAGCTTCAAGAAGATCATCTGGTTTTCCATCTGAAGGTAACGACTTTGTTGATGATCCTCGCAATTGGAGCCGTTCGATCAACTCCCACTTCGTTGATAACGAGGATGACGAGGATGAGGATGGAGAAGACGAAGAGGAAGATAGGAGCTTGGATCTGCTGGTTAGATTTGTCCAAAACATGTTCAGGAAGATATCTAAACGAGCCAGAAAGGCCGTGCGTTCTGTTCTTCCCGCTTCCATCTCCACAAAGCTGGTAAACTTCATCTTTATTGTAGTTTTATGGCCGAAAGGATGTTAATTTCTTTTTCCTTTCGGGTTTCTTCGTTCAGATTGAAAAAATAAATTTTGTGTTTGTTCGGTGTAGGTGGGGTTTTCTGTAAATGGGGTGCTCATATTGACGTTGTTGTGGATTGCGAAAGCATTTCTTGAGGTAATGCTTCATAATTTATTGCAGCTCTGTTTATGTGATAAATGACATTCTCCCTATCATTGTAAAAAGGATTCTAATTACCTATAATAACAGTTTTCTGTAACCCCATAAAGATAGCAGTCTATCTTACGCTTCTCTTTAGGAGTTAGTATCTTAACTGTGGATGGGGGGAACCTGATCTATATTTTCCAAAATTATACTTGTCCATCTTCAAGTTAACACTCCTTTTCGAGTCTGATCTGAGAAGTTCAATGCTAATCTATGATCTATCTATATTTCCTTGGCTTCTGTCAACCACATTGGTTTAGTGGGGTTCTAGCCTTCTTATGTGTTCCCTCATGGTTTATAAACTCTCGTACACCACTGGTGGATTGATACAATTGACTAGATTTTTGGAAATTAGGAAAATGGGTCATTGGAGATGAGTGCGTAGCATGTGCTGAACTTGGTTGGAGTGTCAATTTACTGGGAATCACTTATTGATATTGTATTTTGGAGCAGTAGCTGGATACTGTGTGTAGTCTACGCTATGAGATCAAATTGTGAACTCTATCCCTTGCAATTTAATAAGTCTGGAAGTCTGATGCAGATGCCGATTTTGAGACTTTCTGTGTTATCATATGCAATAGAAACTCAGTTTTATGGTTGAAGAAGTCGCTTTACTCCCATAACTGTTGGGTGTTGTCACTACAAGCATGAAGCTAACCTTACAAATTAATTTATGCTTAAGCAAGAGAGCAAGAGTAGAGTAGAAGAAGAGTAAACGCATTAATAAATAGTGCTGTTTGCACTTAGTTTTCGAACCTTTCATATCTTGAAAAAGAGTACTAAATGTGTACTTTGATCGCATGAATGATGTGATTTGTCAACATTCAAAGTGGTTGAAAGTTCTTTTATATTACAGAAAAAAAAAAGCTGATGCTGATGCTGATGCTGATGCCAAGAGGACAATGCTGTTATTCTTCTTGTTTGTTTATGTTATTGATTTTCTGTGCTTCTGTTTATGGTATGCAAGACTAAATCTTCTCTATAAAGATCCACAGTATTATGTTGTCAATTTTGCTTGCTTTTGTACCATCTTATTATCATGTTACCAATTACTGCTATCACGTTTAAGATAATTATCAGGTAAAAATAGTCTTCTGCAGATATTCCCTTATTTGTCTGAGAGTGACACAGCATTCAGTTATCAATTATCACTTAATTAGAACATCTAATCTATTTATAATAAGCGACGGAAAGGTAACCAAACTTGTTAGTCCTGGATCTGATGGTAAGTAATTTGACTCATCGTGTTGGTTATCTTTTCTGTCTGTTCCCAAACTGATAAAATGTTGGAGGAAGTTAATATTAAGTCTTTCAAACCAAACAAACCCATCATTTTAGTTTTGCCCTTTTGGTGTATTAATTCATGGAAGGATCCAGAGGTTAGAACCATTGTTTTCAAAGAAAGCCCTGTAACAGTTTAGTAAAGAATCAATGTTGTCGCCTTGTGCATGGTAACAAGGTTTAAGATCATGTGTATTAAGATGTTGCTATGGTAGGCTGGTGCATGGTTCTGTGATTTATAAGCCTTATGGCATTATATTCCAAAGATTCTACTGCAGATGATTGCTGACATCTGCTGTCCGTTAAGAAACAGAAACTTTGTAGGTTGGGAATCTTAGTAATGTGGTCTATGATGGGTTACTTCCGGTTACTTTGTGCTATTGCTCATTTCTCGGTACATTTCTGTTTCAAATTTAGGTGGTTTGTACCCTTGGAAGTGTAGTATTCATGAGCATATTACTTGTTCGCGGTGTTTGGGCTGGGATAACATATTTGCAAGGAAGCCGTAGCCTGAGGATGAATGAACTCGAAGATGACCAGCGCGCATGGAATGGCACACAGCCAGCAACTTGAGTGTTCAGTAAAGAGATCGAGGAAAAAAAAACAAATGTGTCTCTGCAGAAGATCTGATCAATCACAATCAAGAATGTAAGCACCCTTGTCATATATTGCCTCAATGAAGTTTCTTGACGAACTGACTGGTAAATAATTTGGAATAACCAGGGCAGAATTCTAAGGAGACACTCAAATTCCCCAAAGTTAATTCTAAATTGATATTCATAGGGAAAGTAGAAATCTTAAACCACATGTACGGGTACAAGGTTACCCCATTGTCATATCTATTCAGACATGCGATCTGTTCTGGAATGGTGGTAACACAACACGTGCTAGTTCTTTTATAAATCAGGTTACATGCAGTCTTATGTGTTGGAAGATAATAATATAATTATCTAAAAGATCGACCAAATATCTAAAATAAAAATACTCTTTATCTTCAACCAATAAGTAAATCAGTATGGGAATAAAAAATTGAACAATGAAACAAACACAAAGATTTATGTGGAAAATTTGCCAATGTAGAGGGAAAAATTATGAGTCAAATTGACAAGCAAATTTACTAAACTTAAAGATTTACAAAGATTGATTTCTCACCTACAATAAAAGTTGTATAGTTTTTAGATTGAAGCTAAAGTTGATGTAACAATTAACAAACTCTCAAACTAATATAAAAATCAATAAAAATGAATGAGAATAACATTATTTTCCCTTTCTCTGTTTTTTTTCACTTTTAGACGTCATGGTCGTACTCTCATGTAAAACTTATCTATTTATCTATTTTATATTACAAAATAGGTTTTTCTATATCGTACATAGTTACACACACAACCGTGTAAGTGATTTTGTCTCTTCAACACCACATCATTCGTAGATATATACAGTCACAATGAGATATACGGTTGACACACACAGTCATATACATCATGAACACGGGCGTGTACACGAATATGTATATCTTTGCTCTTTACATCCTTCTTCACACAGTTTTAGAGACTTACACGATTGAACTACACGGCCGTATAAGTTAAGACATAGGTGTGTGTTCTTACACAATTGATACAGATAGTTGTGTAAGTCAAGGACATCGGCGTATAGCATCTTACACAATCGTGTCTCTCTCTAGAAGAGCTTCATTCATCTTTACTTCACTTCTTCATCATCCTTGGGAACCATAAAGGTGTCTATGATCACTGAGAACCTCAAAATAGGGCTGAACAATCAATAATCCCCTCCTCCAGCCCAATTATGGGGAAGACACGTTATTCTCCATCACCTATTTAAGAGAATACTGGCAAGCTTACTACATAGCTCATGCTTACTTCTAGGAACAATTTTAGTCAACATATCAGGTCCATTCATATCTATATAAATCTTCTTCAGAGAATTCATCTCTTCCTTCATAGTTTCGAGCTAGAGATCTTTGCCAGATGCAATTTCTTACACATTCTCAAGCTCCCCCTCAGCAATCATCAATAGGTATTCTAAACTTAGATATTTTGTAGAAGGTCTTTTCTCCCTTCTCAACCCTCGAACTTGTATATCATTAGCTGTTATATCCAGTTGTTCCCCCTACTCATTATCCTCTATGTTTCATCTTCAACATTATCAGGATTTGGCTTATATAACTCATCATCAACATGTGTTTGATTACATACTTCATCTCCTTCACCTGTAAGCCGCTCAATAGTGGAAGAAATTGGTGAAGAATTAACAATGTCATATTATAAGCTGCTAAGTGATGACTTATCTCCTCTTAGAAGATTAGCACCTCTCTTGTACTCTTGGAATACCACATCCCTGCTCCTTACTACCTTTTGCTTCTTTGGGGTCATAGATTCTGAAGTCAAACCAATCATCACCATATCCATGCAAGATATCGCCTTTAAATCAATCTTTTTCCTCTAATCTTTGGGTATGTGTTTAAATACCTTGCAGTCAAAAACTCTCAGATGATGATATGTGGGATCTTTATCGGTGCACACTCTCTTGGAAATCTTAAAATATAATGGAACTGAGGTAACTTGATTAATTAAGTAGACTGCAATTGGGACTACTTCCCCCAAAAATGTCTTTGGCAATATAGACATTCTGAGTATGCAACGAACCTTCTCCACAATTGTTCCATTCATCCTCTCAACAACACCATCATGCTATAGAGTCCATGGTTCTATCTTTTCATGTCTAATGTCATACAATGTATAGTAATCTTCAAACTCTAAGCATGTTCTTAACTAGGATAAGTGATTTACTAGCCAACAACTTTAATTTTTTCTCACTCATATGTCCCAATTGTACATGCCACAAATTTGGAGAAGTTTTCTCTTAGGCTGTGTATACTTCTTGACCACTAAATACCTTTAAATGTGTCTTGTACAATAAACAACATTCCTCTCCTCGAGCAACAATCATTGCTCCTTTGGATAGTTTCCACTTTTTATCCTTGAAAGTGTGCTAAAATTCTTTTTGCTCTAAGACATTAGCCGATAATAGATTTTCCTTAAATCGAGGATTTATTGTACATCTCTTAAAGTCAGTAAGCATCTGACGTTTGTCTGAACCCAGACATCACGCATATTGACAATCTTGACAAAACTTTGATTTTCCATCTTTACACTCCTAAAGTCTCTACTTTTGTAATTTGAGAAGTCCTCAATCTTTGGAACATAATGATAAGAAGCTCCCATGTCAATCAACCACATGAAAGCATGAAAGCATTCACTTGTTGTACGAAGAGCGAAAACATATGCAATCGAGTACACACATGATTATTTGTAAAAATCGAATTACTGACATGAAAGCATTCACTTGTTGTATAAACTAAGGACACCTCATCATCTGTACTTGAAGTTGTTGCAGTTGTATTCTTATCATCTTCACCATTTTGATGATCTTGCTTTTTTTCTTATCCCTTTTTCACTTATAATAGAACCTCCTAATGTTACATGGCTTATCACAGTGACATTTCTTCATGTCTTTGTCACATCTAAACATTAATTGATTCTTAGACTTGCCACATTCTTTGGGAGCCTAGCTCTTGTTCCTTCCCTTGTTTTATGTCACAAAGGTTTGCATGTTGTCAACTCCCATCTCCTTTTTTTTCTGATTTCTTCACTGAAAATACTCTATTTGATTACATCAAAAGCGAACACATCTTCAAGAATTGAGTTGCTAATCGTCACCATTAGCGTCTCCTAGCTATCAAGTAACAAACTCAACAAGAATAAGGCTTGAAGCTCGCCATCAAGAATTATCTTCATTATAGCAAGCTTGTTGATTATATCTTGGAAATCACTTCGATGCTCCTATACATATTTTCCAGATTTCAGCTTCAAGTTCACAAGCCTTTTAATCAGAGAGACCTTGTTATGGGCAGTCTTTCTTTCATAGAGTCCTACTAGCTTTTTCCACAGCTCAAAAGGATACATTTCTTGACACACCTGGTTGAATATGTTGAAATTAATCCATTGTCTAATAGTGCCCAGAGTTTTTTGCTTCATCTTTTCTCATTTTCTATTTGACATCTTTTTAGGTTTTTAAAGGAACATCATTCTTCACACCTTTGTCCACATCAATAGGATCAAAACAACCATTGTAATACAAAAGGTCCTCCACTATGGGCCTCCAAATAGAGTAATTTGATGACGTCAATTTGACTATAGAGTTATTTCTACCTGCCATCATGATGTTTATGATACCACTTGTTAGGAGACAATAACAAAACTCTCTAAAAGATCAACCAAATATCGATAACAAAAATATTCTTCAACTTTAACCAGCAAGTCAATATGAGAACAAGAAACTGAACAATGAAACAAATACCAAAATTTACGTGAAAACCCACTAATGAATAAGAAAAACCACAGGTCAAACTAACAAGCAAATTCACTAAATTTAAAGAAGGGTTTACAAAGATTGATCTCTCCCCCCACAACAAAAGTTGTCTTACAAAGTTTTAAGATTGAAACCAAAGTTGATGCAACAATCAACAAACTCTCAAACCAATGCCAAAAACAATTAACAGTAAGGATGAAAATACAATACTACTTGTCCTCTTTCTATTTTTCCTCACTTTTGGAAGTTATGGTCGTGCTCTCATGCAAAACCAACACATCTTTTTCTTTTATATCACGAAATAGGTTTTTTCCACAGTGTACACAGTGTGTCTCACTATGATCGTGTACATTTGACTGTATTTCTTCAGCACTGCTTCACTCACAAATGTACACAGTCATAGTGAAATACACGGTCGCACACACGGTCATGTATGTCATGAACACATGTGTGTACTCGATTGCATATGTTTTCGCTCTTCATGTCCTTCTTTACATGATTCTAGAGATTTACATAGTTGATCCACACAGCCATATAAGTTATGGAGGTGTGTCACTCTACACGGGCATATGTTCTTACATGGTTGATATATATGACCGTGTAAGTCAAGGACATAGGCGTGTAGGGCGTGTACACGGTCGTGTCTCTCTCTAGAAAAGCTTCATCCATCTTGTCTTTACTTGTTCATCATTCCTACGAATCATTAAAGAGTTTATGATCATCGAAAGCCTCAAAATAGGGTTGGACACTCAACATTATGAAAACATTTAGAAACATGCAGGAGGCAAACTCAGTACTGTAGCTTGGAGAGCAAAGGGTTGTGAGTTTTGAGAATAAAATGGGTGGTGAGTAATGGAGAAACTACTAAATTCTGGGAAGACGCTTGGGTGCATGATCTTAGACCACTTAGGCAATGGGTGTTGCAACCTATTCCGAGTAATTTGTTCAACCTACCAGTCAAATTGTTTGTGGATAATAATGGAGGATGGCACTGGAACTTATTTCAATCAATTCTCCCGACATCAGTTTGCATGGCAATAGTAGGAACGCTACCTCCAAGCACTCATTTGGGCCCTGACCGGTTGGTTTGGGGAGCTTCTACAAATGGTCTTTTTTCCACGACTTCCGCATACAAGTTGATAGATGGACAGGACGACAATAGTAGAGCAGGAGACTGGGACAAAATATGGAAATGGGAGGGACCGTAAAGGATCAAAGCTTTTCTGTGGTTCATGGCTCGTGGAAGGCTCCTCACTAACCATCAACGATACATCAGACAACTAACCCCAAACCCTTCCTGTTAGTTCTGTGGCGAAACTGAAACTCTGTTGCAAGTAATCCGGGATGGATGCAAAGCTCGTAATTTCTAGAGAGGATTCCCTGACTTAATCATTTAAGACGAATTTTTCAGCGTGGATATAAACAGATGGACATCAGATAATTTGAAACAAACCATGCAGATACAAGGAGTTCAATGGTTAATAATATTTGGTACGCCTTGTTGGTTCTTATGTTTGGAGAAACAAAAACATTTTTGACTCTCATTTCTCATGGCCAACAAATCTCCATCAGCTGGTGTTTGAATACATAGGATTGATCGAACAGGCTAAGGAATTGGTCGGAAGAGCCTTGTTGCGCCCAAGGATGCGGGTTGAGACCCTTGTTAGTTGGAGAAATCCTCCACATGAATGGATAAGACTTAATACTGATGGTGCGTATAAAGATTCGTCCTCGCGGGCTTCAGCAAGAGGGATACTTCGAGATAGTATGGGAACTTGGCTAGGTGGCTTTGCGCATAACATAGGCTTCTGCACCGCGGTCTGCGCCGAACTATGGGGGTATTCACAGGACTACAACTCGCATGAAATCTTAGGTATCGAAGAGTAGAATTAGATGTGGACTCGTTGATAGTTATCAACATCTTATCATCCTCTGCTAATCATTAAGTTCAGTATAATTATCTGATCCTGGGTATTCATAACTTAATAGCGAGAGAATGGATCGTGAAAGCTAGGCATGTATACCGTACGACCAATAGAGCTGCGGATTGGCTAGCTAACTACGCCAGTTCTCTTGAACTTGGCATCCATCTGTTTCAAAACCCACCTGTGGGTTGTCTGTCTATCCTGTTTGAGGATATCTCGTTGGTGTCCGTCCCCCGATTAGTAAATTAAGGCTTCGTGTATTCATCTTTCTAATAAAAAAAAACTTGGTTTACGCTTATTTAGATCAATATTTATGATCTGGATTTCACATTAAATTTGATGCTTCCATATGTTTCTAGTTCTTTAACATAGCATCAATATACCTGCTCTGTTAAAAACTATCCAATTTGCGTTTGGTCTGAGGGTTTGGGAATGAAGAAATGGAATAATTGTAAAAAACAGTGTTTACTTTGGGGTTTCAATTCCAGGAGAATGGATTTATCCTATTAAATTTGGAAATCTACTAAAGCCACCAAAGGGGTAGATATCGATTTTTCATTCCAATATAAGTTTTTATTACGTTTATTTTTTATTCTTTTATTCTCAGTCTTTGCACTACCATCGTCTTTACTTCCTTATCGCCTCTCAATTCCTTACGATCTCCCATCCTGCCTTATCGCGTCTCATCAACAAAGGAATTTTTTGTTCTGCGCCTCCAAGTATATTTTCTGAAATCCCTCGCTTTAAGTACACAGGAATTATTACTATACTTTCTATGTAAATTAAGAAGAAGAGATTAAAACATGCAATAATGTAATGCATTAGACTGTTGACTTAAAAGAAGGTTTTCTTTAGAACATATGATACTTTCTTATTTACCATATCTGTGTAAGTTTTGATTTTTTTTTTTTAATGTAGGAGTTGCATCATAATACTTACGTTATTGGGAAAAAAAGTCCTAGTCCTAATCCTATGACTAAATTGTTTATGGGAAAAAAAAACCATTCGGAGAAACCAAACAAGAAACCTATGACAATCAACCTTAAAATCGTACCAAATAAGACTCCATTCAATCTAATAGATTAAGATTATGAATGAATGAAATCACCAAACCGAAGACAACCGGCCACCCACCTCTTCGCTGGCCGGCCCAGAGCGGCAATAATTTTTCCAAGAAGTAATCATTGCTAACTAAGCACCAATTGTATTCAAGAGCTTCAAACACATGAACAAGCATTGTCTGAACCAACCCCGGTTAAACAAACAGTGCCTATAAAAACGCCCGGTAGGCTCGGTCACTCCACACACATACACCACCCAGAGAGAAGAAAGGAGGCGTCTTGATAAACGCCTTACAGATCTCTCTCATTTGTATTACTTTTTAACGTTGTTTGTTGTCGGGTTTTATTGTTAGCTTTTCTTTAAAATACAATGAGAGAGTGCATTTCGATCCACATTGGTCAAGCTGGTATCCAGGTCGGCAATGCCTGCTGGGAACTCTATTGCCTCGAGCATGGCATCCGGGTTTGCTGTCTTTCTCTTTCAAAGTTTTCATCTTTTCTGTTAGATTTGTTCATTCCTACGTGGGTTTAGTTTTGATTTTTATCCACTTTGCAAGCGTCCATTTTCGTTTCTTTCATTTGCATTGTTGTTCTGTGCTTGTGATTATTTGCTTCTGATATTGTGTTTCAAATCCCATATGGGAATTTTAATTATAGTGAGACAGTTTGGAACTTGAATATTGTTCCTTGCTTTGTGTTTTTTATTTGGATCTGTATTAGATGTTTCTTCTGTTATCTCAAAGAAAGGAGATTTGAGGTATTGTATATGATGTATTTAAGTTTTATTTCGAACCAAGTTTCAATTTCTATTTGTTCATTTCTTTTATTAAATTAGATTGTTTAGTCTTCGCATCTATTGCTTCTTCAGCCTGATGGACAGATGCCAAGTGACAAGACTGTTGGCGGAGGTGATGATGCTTTCAACACCTTTTTCAGTGAAACTGGTGCAGGGAAGCATGTTCCTCGTGCCGTCTTTGTAGATCTTGAGCCCAATGTCATTGATGAAGTCAGGACTGGAGCTTACCGTCAGTTGTTCCACCCAGAACAGCTTATCAGCGGCAAGGAAGATGCTGCCAACAATTTTGCCCGTGGCCACTATACCAGTAATTACCTGCTTTGGGTTTCCGTTGTTCATTGAATTTTGATTTTGACATTCTGATAATGGTTGCTTTGGTGTCTCAGTTGGTAAAGAAATTGTTGATCTCTGCTTGGATCGCATTAGGAAGCTTGCTGACAACTGCACTGGTCTCCAGGGGTTCCTTGTGTTCAATGCCGTTGGTGGTGGAACTGGCTCTGGCCTTGGATCCCTTCTCTTAGAGCGTTTGTCCGTTGATTATGGAAAGAAGTCCAAGCTGGGTTTCACTGTATATCCCTCTCCTCAGGTTTCTACATCTGTTGTTGAGCCCTACAACAGTGTCCTCTCTACACACTCCCTCCTGGAACACACTGACGTGGCCGTGCTTCTTGACAATGAGGCCATCTATGATATTTGTAGACGCTCTCTTGACATTGAGAGGCCTACCTACACCAACCTTAACAGGCTTGTCTCTCAGGTAAAATGCCTGCCTTCTGGATTTTTAAGTGGTCAATTCTTAGTGTTCCAGATTTTTAAATAGCTCGTCTGCACTTTTCAGGTAATTTCCTCCTTGACGGCCTCACTGAGGTTTGATGGGGCCCTGAATGTGGATGTGACTGAATTCCAGACCAACTTGGTTCCCTATCCGAGAATCCACTTCATGCTTTCCTCGTATGCCCCAGTGATCTCCGCAGAGAAAGCCTACCATGAACAGCTCTCAGTGGCTGAGATCACCAACAGCGCCTTTGAGCCCTCATCTATGATGGCCAAGTGTGATCCTCGGCATGGCAAGTACATGGCGTGTTGCCTGATGTACCGTGGTGATGTTGTGCCAAAAGATGTTAATGCTGCCGTTGCCACCATCAAGACTAAACGCACCATTCAGTTTGTTGACTGGTGTCCAACTGGGTTCAAGTGTGGTATCAACTACCAGCCACCAACCGTTGTCCCTGGTGGCGACTTGGCCAAGGTGCAGAGAGCTGTTTGCATGATCTCTAACTCCACCAGTGTTGCTGAGGTGTTCTCCCGCATAGATCACAAGTTTGATCTCATGTATGCTAAGCGCGCATTTGTGCACTGGTATGTTGGTGAGGGCATGGAGGAAGGAGAGTTCTCTGAGGCTCGTGAGGATCTTGCAGCCCTTGAGAAGGACTATGAAGAAGTTGGTACTGAATCAAATGAGGGTGAGGACGATGATGGTGAAGAGTATTAAGGGGTCTCTTAGATATCTCGGATTTGTGTGGCCGCTCGAGGTACAATGAATACCCTCTGATATTCTGTGTCCCATAATCAGTACTCAAAAAATCTTCTGGTTATTGTGCTTTTGAAATGTTAATGTTTTCAGTTTTTCTAGATTACATTTCCTAATACTTCTAGGACTTCCTGTGCTTCAAATGCTCCACTCTAACTTGGAAAACGAAATACTTCAATGACTTATTGACCAACATATAATACCTTCAGATTCCATTCCTAAATGCCTTCTCCAGAGAGGATGATAAATGCAGCCTTATTCATCGCTTGGAAACAAATGAACAAGGCTTTAGTTAATCGACTTTGCCCCAACTTGGAACAGACGGTCCTCTAACGACTAAACAACTAAAGTCCCTTTTCTACATTAAAATTGCCAGAAGCTCCTCATTTGATTTCCAAGCATTGCTCGAACTCTCAGAAGTCAGAACCAAAGGTTTATGAATTATCAGCTTTAAAAATTGCAGCAACAATCTTCAATTTCCGAAAGACTTCAACACTACTAGTTAAATGACTAAATATATCACGTGAATTCAACATCCGAAAGAAATAGAAACCGAATATCAATCATTTTAGATAAGTTTTCAGCTAAAACTAAGTGTTACAGTATATACATATGAAAAAAATGAGCAGGGTAAAGAAAGTATGTTACTGATACATGTAAATGACTTTCTAGACGTAGTCTTTGTATAGGTAGTTTTGATCCTTTACTTCAATGTGGGAGCTACTTGAGATTCTATTCTTTCATCTTCCAGGAGTGCATACGGATCGGTATATGGAGGTGGTGACACATTTCTGTTGCTAGCATCGTGGACAAAAGCTGATCCAAAATACTGAAAACAAAAACAAGGAAAGAAAAATCAAAGGTAGGACATAAACACCGAGGTTCTTCTAGACAAGGTAAAACA
>JAOSBM010000205.1:31409496-31419737 GCA_027568955.1 Erythroxylum tenue | reverse complement strand
CCACCAAATTTTAGAAGTTGGTGTGTCCCCGTGTCCGTGTCCGTGTCGTGTCGCGTGTCCGTGTCCGTGTCCGTGTCTATGCTTCTTAGGTATCTAACAATATTACGTAATTTATATGGCAGCATCAGCATATATTTCAGAAACAAAGATGAAAAATAAAATGGTACCAGAATTTACTTTTTCAATTAAGTGATTCTGACTTTTTCTCCATTGCTTCTCAGTGAATCGCTGTAATGAAGTGCTTGCTGTTTCAACATCAATGTTCTTGCCTGTTGAACTCTGTGTAATCAACACAATGGGAAAAGAGATTAAAGCAGGTCTTGTGCAATCAAATCATTCGAGGCAAAGACGTGTAACGGGGCAACTCTTCCTGTTCCTTAAGTTCCTTCTACTTCAGATCAGTTCAACGAAGTCTAACCCTGAGGTTTCTAAAAATGTACAGGGTTTTCTCTTCGGGATTAGTATTGTCATATCTCTGAACTTGTTCATGTCAGGACCCATGTTATTTCGGATCATAGGATAGCATACGAAAATGGTGACTACTGATTTACCTTGAAGCTTATTGTTGATGATTTTGAAGGTGAATGAAGGATGAATCCACCCTTGAGAAATGACCAGCATCCATGCTTGGCCAAAACAGTCCCCACACAGTCAGATGTGTTACCGTCTGTGGATAGGAGTGCTGTTACCATAGTTGATTCTACTCCATCTATCTTGACCCAGGCTGTTTTTACCAAGTTTTTATGTAACATATCAGTACACTTCCAAGAAAATCTATTTCCTGAGGGCATTATGAATCAAATTTGAAGCAAATTTTACAGCTTATGCAACTAAGGAAGCGGACATATTTCCACGTAGCACATTCAGGATTTTTTTTTTCTTCACCGTTTATCTAATTTGTGCGTCCTGTAATCGGATTGATGGACAACAGGTAAATTTCTTAGAAGGTGGTGAAGCTCTTTTCTAATGAAAACAGTAACTCATTCTTAGAATGAAACCAAACGCTGGTTAATCTAATCAGCATCATATATACCTCATGCGGCTTTTGCTTTGGCTATTGCGACAATGTTGGAAGTCTGAATTCTGAAGACCCCCGTAAGGAGCTCAAGTTTATACGTAACTTCACAAAGAAGAAGAGAAGAAGAAGAAGATGTACTCAACTGGATAAAGAGTAGATCCCTTCGCTGAGATTGTGCAATGAAATAACTAGTCTGTGCGAATGTGAAAACTGGCCAATGCTGCGTGGAGGTTGATCTTTCAGAATCCCTCCATTATAAAGTGCCTCTTCTGGTTGTGCTTTACACTGAAAATGAACCACACGGCGGTGTCACATGGAAGCTATAACCAATAGTTTAGTGACCTCAAAAGCAGAACATTCTAACAGTAATATGTATCATCAAAAATACTCTGGAAATAAAAGTTTGAGCCTGAATATGTATTGATAATCACTTGGACGGATCCCAGGCCTAGTTACCTCTGTGTAAGCTGTGTGGTCGTAGCCAGGTCCATCTGCAGTAATGAACCAAGTCATCAAAACTTGATAATAAACAAAAATGACCAATCACCTATGTTAATGAGAGATGCTACCATGAGGAGCAGCCAAGGAAAGCATCACAAGCAGACTGAAAACCAGGAAAACCATGACGAAAGAATGTTGCATGAAGTGCTTGCTGTTGTTGTTGGTCCCAAGAAACACCATCTTGTTCACCAATGGAATAAGGCTCATCACAAGTCTGCTTCTTTTTCCCTCTGTATTTGCTTGCCTATGGACTACAAAGAGTGGCGGCAGAGAACTAAGATGCGTTATTAAGGACTGAAGTGGAGACATGGGTTCACAAGGGAAACAGTGCAGGTAGAGGGACCCCTAATGCTGCTGAGGGAGAGGTTCATGTGAACTTTAGAGGCACGTACCGACCAACCCCATACATACATTTCTCATCTCTTTTGATACTCTTTCTCAACTTATCTTTTGCTTATGATTTCCTTTGCTTGTTAGTAACATCATTTGGTCAAGAACTCCATAGTACGTACGTCAAAGGCACAAATTCCGTTATTTGGCTTTTAGCGGGGATTTGATCATCAATTACTACTCTTTGAATTGATGACGATTAAAGATCAGGTGTCAAATCATTATTTATACCACATTTCCAACACTTATGTGCAGATTCTGTAAACTCTCGCTTCATTATACGATTATGCAGAATCTTAAACATATATAATTAATTCTCACATATAAAGTAGTCGTATTTTGATCTATAAAATTGTTTAACGTGGGTACGAAAATCAGACTCTTTAGATTCTTTTCTATGTTTCTATTCTTTTCCTCGCTTTCTCACTTTTGTCTCTTATGTGATGGTTGTTGACATAAGCAACTTAATAGGCAAGAATAGGACTAAAAGAGAAGATATTTATAAGTGATTTTTTAAGAAAACTACCTTTTAACTACCACACCCATCATGTCGGTATTAAACATTATAAATATTTATTATATGAGACATTAATAATCTAGCATTCTCTCACTTGGTTCATATAACATTGTCATCTTTAAAAGTCATTTAAATTTAATGTAAATTGAATACATCATTCATCATAATCAAGAATTAAAACTAACATGAGTCATGGCGGTTGTATGTGATTTCAACGACATATTCCCTTCCATATACTACAAAGTTAGTCTTCTCCATGACATGATCAATAAATGGGAAACACATAATTAATCAAAAAATAATGTCTATTCAAGACAAAAAAATGTTATCATCATTCCATTCAATTCAGGATACACATTCGGAAAACCAAGTAAATTAGAAACAAATTCAATAATGAGCTCAGAATGTCTATTACATTAAAACATAAACGTCATCCTAATATGCATTAATGCCTACTCAGCAATAATGCCCATACTATTAATATGCCCTGATAGGTGTGAAATGCAACATATTTTAGGGTATAGTTTGATATGTATTTAGTCGTTTATTCAATTGTTTAGTATGTGTTTAGGGTAGAATTGTGTTAGTTTGTAATTTATTTGTGTTTTAAGTGTTTTATGGGTTAGAACAATCCTTTGAACTTAAATATGATGTTTTTGAGATACCTTAATGTGTTTAGTAGTATTTCAAGGTAAAAATCGAAGAACGAAGGAGTTTTGGAGCAAATTGGGGCTAATTGCATGGCCCATGAATGTGACAAAAAGGCCTGACATGGGCTATGATCATGGCCTGCATCGGGCAGATGCGTAGCCACTCCCAAACTTTGTGTTTTGAGGGATTTTTTGGACCTTTCGGACTCCAAAAAAAAACCCTAGTTTAACCCTAAACACAAAAGAACATAAATAGAACAAGAAGAAGAGAAAGGAGGAGCTTTTGTATCAGCCACTTTTGAGAAAAAACCCTAAAGATTGTTGAGAGATTGAGAAAGAGAAGAAGGAAGAGAGAAGTGGAGAAGAAGCCGACATCGACATACTTTCTGGATCAGGAGTTTCCCAATGTTGCTGCCTCCTGTCTCCGTTCAAGATCGTATTTCCTGTTATTTTCCATTTTTATTATTATATAGAACTGAGAATAGCAGTTTGATGATAGGATTTGTGAATGTTAAGATGTTCTAAACTCACCTTCAGGTTTTTATCTTTGATTTAATGAAATCTGATTGTTTTTATGTTATTGAATTTATTGTGATTGATTTCTGTGATTAATAAACTGAGAGGGTGAATCGAATGAAAAATAATTAAATTGGGCTAATGAGAGTTAGGTGTTTTAATAAGAACGAGAAATTAATCAAATCGATAATTTTGTGAAGAGAGATTTCGCATAGATTTCCGATAGTTTATTGGACAACATCAGATTTAATTAGGGTTTTGGATAGGTTGTTAATTGAGAAATTGCAATTTTCCATAATCTAAATATGGTTTATAATTTAGGGTTAATGGTTATAACTCGAGAGAGAGTAATCAACCCTAGGATCGTCTAGAACCAATAACTCGGTAAGTCATAATCAATTAGGTTAGTGTTAAAGATAGGTAAAATTTCCCTTTCTCTCAATTGATAGTTCCTTTAGGTTAATTCTTGAGTGTGTTGTAATAGCTAAATTGTTAATATTTTCGTAATTGATTCTTGGATTGAATTGCGTGATTGAATTGAATTCTTGTTTTAGTTTTGCTATCTTTTGAATATCTGCGAATTGTGTTGGCCTTAGGTTTAGAACTAGATTATCCCTCCTCAACATTAAAAAGCCAGGATCAAATTTTTGGCATCGTTGCCGAGGAGGTGATTAGTCTAATTCTTTAGTCTAAGGCTTTTTCACTATCTTTTGTTTTAAAAAAATAGAGAAAAAAGTTTAGGGCATAAAGTAAAGAGACAACAAGACATCTTAGAATGAGAAATGAGACATCTGAAGAGCTAAATGCTAAGAAGAGATGGAAAGAACAATGATGGAAGATAGATATTATAGGGAACAAGGAACTTTTGCAAATTACAATGAGGCATAGTATGGTTGGGGAAGTAACGATCCTTATTGGAACATGTATACTTTGGGATGGCGGAACCACCTCGATATCTATTGGTCCAAGAATGTAGGGACTCATTTAGGACGTCAAGACCTATTAGGATTTCAACAAGATGAGTCCAGTTCATGGAATTCTAAATTGGACAAGATCCTGGATAAGCTCATAGACTTGGAAGAGAGACAAAAGAGTCAAGAAGAGCAAATTGAGCAAGTAACAAAAAAGCATGCCTCGTTTATTCACAATCTAAAGATTTGAGTGAGATAACTTTCTCGTAAATTTTGTAAGAGAACTGTGGAAGACTCTCTAAATAATATGGAAATACATCAAAGAGAGCAATATGAGATTACCACACCTAAGAATGTGGCAGAGTCAAAAGGATTAGTGGAAAACCAAACTAAATCCCACCTTATTGAAGACCAAGAGACGAAGAAACAGTATGAAGAAAAGAATGTCAACCCTCCCTATTATTCACCAGTTCTTGACATACCATATGGGAACATCGAAAAATCTTGGGCAGGTGTCCATGAAAGGAATCTTATCCTTCGGATTAATGATGACCAAGTGACATTCAACATGAATGATGTATTAACAAATCCAAAAGATAGTAGGTCATTCAGGATAATTCATATATTCGAATCTTCTAAAGAACAAAAGGACGAAGAACAGATGACAATAGACATCGACTTTGAAGAAGCTATGAAAGTCTTTGTTCGTAAAGTGGAAGAAGCAGAGGAGACGAAGGTGATTACGGAAAAAGGAGAGCAACTCCTCTTCTTATAGGACAAACTGTTGGATTTGATGGAAGATTCAAGAAGTTTTGTTATTCCCTATTTTATTGACAGTTTATTAGTGAAAAGGACATTACTGAAATTAATTGGTTTTCTCAACTTTATCAATATTATCCTTCTGATCATTTTGTAATTTGAAGCTTACTTACAGGCTACAAATTTGATGTTAAATGAAAAGGGTGGAAGCAAGCTGCTCATAATTGATCCTGGCTAAGTTTTCAATGATACAAGGTCAAGCTAATGACTATAAATTAGCATGTTTAGTAGTTAGGTTTGTTTTAAATTCTAAAATAAGTTTTGAATGATTTGGAATGCTAATTCTTTTACTTTCTTGAATCACTTATAAGATAGGGAAACAATCTTGATGTCAAGCGGATTTGGTCTCAACATTATTTCCATCACCACCTCCATCACTATAAATGGTTTCGTGTTCTAACCCTTTTCTTTTCATTTTTGTTAGTATTTTTTTCTTATATTTATCATATATTGTGTTTTATTCCCCCTAGTGTGTTTGTGTGCCCTTTTAACATTAAAGACAATGTGTTGTTCAAGTGTGGGGAGGGTTGTGTGTTTTTACCTTGAGTGTAAATTTTGTATATTATATGATAGTTTGTTTAGGTTGCATGATGTGAATTGTGTGAATGCGTCAGTAGCTACGACTTAACGGGATAGAATTGGCCTTAAACATAGTCTTTTCGGTTGCGAGAATTTATTAGCTTTGAAATTAGTGACCTAAGTTACTTAGGGCTAAATATATTGGTTAATTAAAAAACGATGTTAGTCGATTCACCCTAGGAATTTTCCATACTCATTTATAATTTTAGGTCAATCAAATAAGTGGCATTATTAGTACGTTTTCATGAGAATGATTACCTAAAGCAATAAGGTAGGCAAAATTTTGTGTTAAAAAAATAGTGTTAAGAAAAAGAAAGTTGTATAAATTTTCACTAAAATAACTATTTCGCTGGCCTTCGAGTTATAAATAGAGCTAGTAGCCACTAGCCAGTTGAGAATATGATGTAGCTAAGTAACTGGATCGACATGCATCACAAATGTGCCTTCGTGTAAAAAAGCTTTAATGGCATTCCAACCAAGCAGCTTAATAACAATATGACTTAGTTGAGTAACCGGATCAACATTCATCACAAATGTTTGCCTCCATATAAAAAGACTAAGTTCATGTTCTTAAAGAAAAAATTTCAACAAAAAGAATGTTTTCAAATAAAAAACCTACCAAACTTGTTAATAGATTGATTTTTTATGAAAACCTAATGAGGAATAGCTACACTTTTGTTTCGACTGAATGATTATTAATGTGTGTGTACAAGAGATAGGGCTGAATAGACTCAGCATTAAAATTTTGATTAGTTTGTATAATGAGTCCAAGGTGCTTAGACATGGATTTCGCATGTTAATAATTTGGAACAACTTGAATGATTGTGTTTAGAGTTAAATTATTTCGTGAAGTTGAAGTCATTGCCTTATTTGTTGCATTGTATGTTTTGTGCTTTGTGTTGTTTGTTGTTTTGTTTGCTTGAGGACAAGCAAATGTTTAAGTGTGGGGATGTTGATATGAGTGAAATGCATCATATTTTAGGGTATAGTTTGATATGTGTTTAGTGGTTAATTCGATTGTTTAGTATGTGTTTAGGGTAGAATTGTGTTTGTTTAGGATTTGTTTGTATTTTAAGTGTTTTATGGGTTAAAACAATCCTTTGAGCTTAAATATGATGTTTTTTAGGTACCTTGATATGTTTGATAGTATTTCAGGGTAAAGATCGAAGAACAATCATGACAAAAAGGCTTGACATAGGCCATAATTGTGGCCTGCGGGACCATAGTCTTAGCCTGCGTCGAGCAGACATGTAGCCAGTCCCACACTTCGCATTTTGAGGGATTTTTTGGACCTTTCGGACTCCAGAAAAACCCTAGTTCAACCCTAAACAAAAAAGAACATAAATAGAACAAGAAGAAGAGAAAGGAGGAGCTTTTACATTAGCCACTTTTGAGAGAAACACTAGAGAGGATTGTTGAGAGATTGAGAAAGAGAAGAAGGAAGAGAGAAGTGGAGAAGAAGCCGACATTGACATACTTCCTAGATCAGAAGTTTTCCGACGTCGTTACCTCCCGTCTCCATTCAAGATTGTATTTCCTGTTATTTTCTATTTTTATTTGAGAAAGAAGTCACAACTTTCTCCATATACCTTCACACAATCTCATCAATCAAAGAACACAGATGAAGAATCAAGGTGGTGTGTGTAATGAAAGTGTCTGAATATCGAAGAGAAAGAGGGGAAAGCAAGTGTCGAATAAGGAACAGAAGGAGTTTAGTGTTCTGTCATAATTAGACACGTGAGTAGCACAAAACAGAAACTATTCAAATACACAGTCGTATTCAACATATTCAAAATGTTGTCACATTGAAACATAAGCATAGCATGGTTCATTAAGTGAATCATATGAGGGACACATGAAGAATACCAAATATATGAAGCCTCCATCGAATGTAGCTGCATCAGACTCCTATATAAAGAGACATAAGCATCATATAAAACACACAGAAGTCATAATTCTCAATTCACTGTATTCAAAATCTGAGAGAAAAAGAAATAGAGAGAAAGAGAGAGTGCTAGAGTACATACTAAGGGTACTAGGGAGTTTGTGAGTGAACTCTTGCAGGTGTTTAATAACACCTAATCTCTTGTATTCTTCTTTTCTTAACGCTAGTGAAAACCTCAGTGTGAGATTGACCCTTGGATATAGATAGCTTTGTGCTATCAAACCAAGTAAAATTCTTATGTGTTCTTTATATTTCTGCAACTCTTCATTCTGTAAAACAAGTTTAAGCATCAACCATCATCAGTCTTGAAATAAAATTACCAAAAGCCATATAAAGATCCTAACAGATTGGTATCAAAGCTTCTAGGTCTCTGTCCACATTCCTATTGAGAAGTCAAGAATCCATCAAGAAGGGAGCTCAAGAATAGAAACCAGTCTTTACAAAGAATCTACAAAATGGTGGGAAAAGAGATGGAAGTCTTCAGTGGAAAGGAGGACTTTGCAATCTAGAAATTATATATGCAAGCCCTGCTTGAATCTTACGAATGTTTTGGGGCCATAGATGCTACCTATGATGATGAGACAGATCCTGTGAAGAATCTGAAGAAAGCAAGATTGGCACATTGCAAGTTAATGTTACATCTTTCACCGATTGTCATCAGAAAAGTGAAAGATTGCAACACTGCAAAGCTATTATAGGAAAAACTGGATGAGATTTACTCTAAACGCTGCCTACCAAACAAAATGACCTTGCTGCACAATCTTGCAAATTTCAGAATGAATACAACAATAACCCTTGAAGACAACTTGGATTATTTCTTTAAATTAATTCAAGATCTTGAAGCAACAGGGGAGAAAATTTCATAAGAACACCAAGCAGTGGTGATTCTAAAGTCACTTCCACAATAATACAATGGATTCAGGAAGGTGGTCAAGCATGCTAGTGGTGATGCTCTAACAGTGAAGAGGGTTCTTGATTCTTTGATGGAAGAAGTGAAAGACAACAATCACTTTAAAAGGGAACCAGAGGTGATGTTCTTAGACAACAGATCCGAGAACAAATTTGCACAAAATGGTTCAAAGAAAGGTGGTGGACAGAAAGCTAAGGGAAAGGGAAAACAAAAGAAGAATGATGATGACAAGAAAAAGAACACAGTCAAAGGTTAAAAAAAATGCTATTATTGTGATAAAGGACACTTTGTCAGGGATTGCAGGAAGAAAAAGAAGGACAAAGAGGCAAAGAAAGGTGATGCTAGAAATGTTGAAAAGCTTGAAGAATCCAGTGGAGATGAAATACTTGCCACGATAGCATAAACAAAGGAGTTGTCAACAGAATGGATTCTAGACTCAGACTGCACAATGCGTATAACACCCCACAAGGACTGGTTCTCTTCTTTTGAGAACTTGTCAGCCAAAGTAAGAATGGCAGATGCAGGGAAGCAAGATATCAAAGGCATTGACAATGTTTCCATCAAGATGCATGATGGAAAGAGAACATTGAGCAATGTGAGATATGTCCTTGGAGTTAGAAGGAATCTTTTATTGGAAAGTATCTTTAACAAGAAAGGATACAAGATAAGGTCCAAGGATGGTTTGAGAGAAATCATCAAGGATGGTAAGGTGGTCATAAGGGCAATTGAAAGAGGGGGTTTATATTATATTGTAGGCACTACAGAGATTAATCTATCAATAGAGGAAAAGGAACTAAACTCAACTATTCTGTGGCATGGAAGACTCAGAAATGCAGGAAATAAAAGCCTCAAACACCTAGAGTAACAGGGACTGCTGCCAAACAAAACCGTGAAGAAGATTGAGTTTTGTGAGGGATGTATTCTAGGAAAACATCATAGGACCCCTTTCCCAAGGATTGCAAGAAGAGCCACCAGAAGCATGGAATATGCTCATAGTGACCTATGGGGGCCAGCTCAGACTCAAACTTTGGGAGGTAAGAGGTATTTCATGTGTTGGGACCCGATCTCGAAACCGGACCCCAACAGAAAAACGGGAAATGGAAAACGAGACAACGAACGCGAAAGCAAAATGAATAGCAAAGAGCGGAAACGAAATTGAAGGAACGGATCCTAAACTCGAAAGCGAAATTGAAGGAATCGATGCGGATACATAAGGCGAAACCGAAGGACAAAATGCCAATCGAAAGCGAAACGAATATCTGACATCCGCAAAGCTTAACGCGTTGGAAACCTTAGACTAAGTTAAAATCGAAATCCGGTATAATTTTTTTTCACTCTCATTCATTTCATCTTTAAACAAAACAACTTAGATCCATACTATTTCCCTTTTTGGAAATTCATCCTCATGCAAAACTCAATTCGCAGAAATCTTCTTATTCTTTCATACAAATCCCAAAATTTCATCTTTTAACCCAAGTCTTATTC
>JAOSBM010000205.1:31360877-31375716 GCA_027568955.1 Erythroxylum tenue | reverse complement strand
TTTTATGCTTTCAAACTTCTTTATGATTACGAGCTATTACCTTCTTTTTTGCCCATTCACTCTGCGATTAGTTAACATCTTTTTAGTTTAGGCAGTGAATTAGTTTCTAAATTATATAAGTTTCCACTTGCCTTTCTGAAAAACTAAGTTTTCTCCAGATCTACTTGAAGTTTAGGATTGCATTTGAAGAATAAATGAATCATTATCATCTTTTTCAGTGAAGGAGTGCATGATCTATTTGAAAAATTCTGAATTCTTGATGTTAATTAGATTTTGGGCTGCAATTTATCCAGATACCATGTATGTCCAACTTGGGATTTAATATTATCTCCATCTTACCTTAAGCTCTTTAAAAACTTGTCACGTTAGCATATATTTGTTGTTACATATGAGGTACCTTCAGAATATCTGATGTACAGGACATCTTCTAGCCATAAGTTACATGCTTCCATTCAGCTGTTGAAGGTTTGTTCAAATATGTGCAGGTGTCTGATATTTTTGCAGACTCCACTTTCAGGGTATTTTCTGATAGCTTGCAAAATGGGGGAATTATAAAAGTATTATGTGTGCCTTCAGGTGCCAAAACTTATTCGAACACAGCTCTTAAGAAAGGAGATTTGTACAATGAAGCAACCAAATCTGGAGCCAAGGGTTTACCTTTCCTAAAGGTCTTGGATAATGGTAAAAAATGTTTTTTTTTTTAATTTCCTGAAATTTTTGTGTCAACCTTGAAGACCAATGGTATAAGTTGTTTCAAAATTTCACTATTTGTTTAAAAATTTTAGGTGATGTTGAGGGGATTCCTGCTTTGGTTTCAAGTCTGGATCTAACATCTAAAACCCAACTGTTGAGACGATGCTCCGCAGGACCTGGGGACCTTATTTTGTTTGCTGTGGGTCATCATGCACTGGTTAATAAAACTTTGGACAGATTAAGGTTATTTGTAGCCAATGGATTGGGTTTAATTGACCATGTATGTACCTTGACCTCCCTGGATTTTGTATTTTGTATGTACTTCTTTATTTTCTTTGTGTTGTACTTTGACAATAAGTTTATTCTTTCATCATCTATAATTTTAGTCCAGGTATTCAATACTCTGGGTTATTGATTTCCCAATGTTCGAGTGGAATGATACGGAGCAGAGGCTTGAGGTCTGCATTGGAATTATACCTGTGTTTTGGCTTTTCTATGACATAAGTGCTCTGCATTTTGACAAAAAATGTTATATTCACAGGATGTGCTGGTGTATATCTTGTCTTATGGTATCTAACATTTTCTGTGTCTATTTATTTCCTCTGGCAGGCATTACATCACCCCTTTACTGCACCCAATCCTGAGGACATAGAGGATCTTCGCACAGCTCGTGCACTTGCATATGACATGGTCTATAATGGGGTTGAGGTAATTATCAATTTCCTTTTGATCTACTGGAACTTCTGTTACAATATATAAGAGTGGGTACCTTTTACTTTTATACTTTTGCTAACAGATTGGTGGAGGAAGCTTGAGAATTTATAAGCGTGATGTCCAACAGAAGGTTTTGGAAATTGTTGGCATTTCACCTGAGCAGGTGAGTAAAGGACTCAAGTTAGTTGCATGTATTGCATGCATCCTATATTTTGCAAAATGCCAAGATGTTGCTTGTGATCCATATTGTGTGACTGCCAAGACGAAAAGACTGGTGGCCGTTGTATCTTTTTAAATACTTGAGAGAACATGGTAACGAGAATTTGAAATTGGTTTCCCCAACACTTACAGCCCAACTCAAATTGGGATCAACTTCACTGATGCGAGTATATATATGCAAATTTCTTGTGGAATAATTGTTTTTGAACTCAACACAAGCAGATTCTTCTTATAGTTAGGTTCTTGATAGCTTTAACTACTCAAAATTCGATATGAGAATCCTAGTAATTGGTTATTGTACGATTGACCATCCAGCATAAAGTGGAACACATTCTATGTTGTCTGCAGGCAGAAGCAAAATTTGGCTATCTTCTGGAGGCTTTTGACATGGGTGCTCCTCCGCACGGTACGAACTCTTTACCCTGCCTTTTCTGGTTGAGTTTTTTAAAATGCAAATCATTTATCTTGGTTTAACATTTGGTTGCAACAGGTGGGATAGCGTATGGGTTGGATAGATTGGTTATGTTATTGAGTGGAGCCAATTCTATAAGGGATGTAATAGCTTTTCCAAAGACAACAACTGCCCAATGTGCTCTTACTCGGGCACCATCAGAAGTGGATCCTCAACAGCTTAAAGAGCTATCTTTTCAGACCCAATAGTACTCTAAATTATTTATGTTTTTGTCATTCTCAACCTCTGATCTAATGTGCAATCAGAGTAACTTCTGGTTTCTGTTGTACCAAAAAAATAATAGGCAAATCGTGATTCTTATACTTCTGACAATAAAGTGAAAGAGCATTATAGGAATTATGGACACGATTTGAGTTTTTCCCAAATAAATGTAAATTAGAGCAGAATCTTTTATTCTGTTTAATCATGAATCTTTGTGGTTCCTGTTATAAGAGTTGGGGGCAATAAACTGAGTGAAAGTGGTTGGATTTTGCTAGCTGTTACATCCACTATTTGATGTGATATCAAGACCGCTTAGAAGAGTCGAGACCAGGCTCATTGATAAAATGTTTTAACCAATCCATTCCATGCAAATTTGCGCAGAAGCTTGGCACTCTCTGACCAAATTTTGGAGACGATGATACCGAAAGGAGCGAGTAAAAGTTGCTTCAAACAACCTCGTAAGAAAATGACAAGCACAATGACCTTATAATCTTTGGTCGGGGTTTATTAATGGAATAGAATGTAATGAAATATTATTCCATGGTTTGCGAGGAGAGTTTAAAATGGAATGAAATAGAAAAGGAGAGTTTCATATTACATCTCATTCTATCCTAAATAGTAAAAATAAAAAACTTTGGATTTAAAAGGTTTAGGATGGAATGTAAAATGATAAATAACTTTACACTATATTATATTATAAACATTTCATCTAAACAATATTTCACTATAATGTCAAAAAAAAATTACTATATTATATTATGAACTATTTCATCTCTCCCAAACAATCATTTCTAATATTACATCAATTTATATTCCATTCTATTCAATTATATTCCATTAAAAACTTTACGTCCAACCAAACATAGCCTAAGATAATTTGTCACAATCTAGCTATATACGAAGAAGAATTACTTCTTTTAGTTCGCAAGTAAAAAATTTTTAAAGTAGTTTTAATTTTAATTAATAAGCTACAAAAATTAATGAAACAATTTATTTAATTTTAATGATGATATATAACTAATAGTTGCATTACCTTTTTCAATATTGCATTTAGTGGGATGATTTTTGTTTACTTTTTCAATTCAAAATTGATTTATATTGAACAAAATTTAAAATTTTATATTTATCTCAATAATATAATATTTAACAATTATTCTCAATTTATTTTATTTTTTGATGTCTAGTACATGTACAATGTATATTTATACTTATTAAAAAAATTATTGTAACGATTTCACATATTGAAAGTGATCAAACTTTAAACTTTAATGTAAACATTAACATATAATATAAAAGTTTTAATCTAATACGACACTTTCTGGATCCAACTAAACACCGCCTTATAGTCGAAGAATTTATTACTGATTAACATTGCATCTTGAACCTTTCTCCAAATCTATTTTGTGTACTCATATTTGAAGAAGAGGGGCCTTGATGTTTCGGTTGAAGAATTACATAGAGCACATGTACCTTAATATTAAGAAACTTAAGCCTATTTTTTGGTTATTAAACCATTCTTGACAGTGAGCCATAGGAGGAAGGTAGTGCCAGATGCGTGTTTCAAACAAGCTTATGCCACCTAACTTTTTACCCTTTCTCTTCAATAGCTCTCAGCATGAGCTATTGGTGAAAATTCCTGATGGATGAGCCTTATATATATATATATACTTCATTCTCTTCGATTGTAATATGGAAGGGTTCTTGTTACTTCTTATGGGTAATTTGACCATTGGTTCCTTGTTATCCAAAATTGAACCTTAACATCAAGCTGAAATCTATCATGGCAGTTTTCTCTAAGGTTAGAGAGGTATAAAGGGTCTTCTTTTAACTAGTTATCATAATATAATGAAGCTTTCTTCCCATCCCCTATCCTGCATTCAATGAATTATGCAATGGTGTCTTTTGCTTTGATTAGTTACGACATGAAATTTGAGTAGTTTGTATCCTTTTTTATTTCCCATAAGCTTCTTCCTCTTAATATGTAGTTGTGCATCCATCTGGATCACACAGTGACTTTTCCTTATATGATTAATTCCCAAACTCATTTGGCTATCAGGGTTTGATTACTCAGCTTGATGGTCCTTATCCCCAGTCCTCCCTCCTTATATGGTATGCAAATATCTTGTCACTTGACCTTTGCCAATGAGTTCTTTTTTCCTCTTCCCTCCCTATAAGAATGTTCTCATAATTTGCTCTAGAGATTTGGTTACTTTTTTGGACAATAGCATGTGTAGAACCTAGTACATATAGAGTGAACTAAGCACTGAATTCAACTAATCTACCCCCATACAATAGCTCCTTGTTACACTAGTGATTAAGTCTCTTTTGGATCTTTTCAATCAAAAGAGTACATTCTCTAAACCTTAATCTCTCTGTGGAAATAGGCAGCCCAAGGTAGTTGAAAGGGGTTTAAGTTATTTTGAACCCTGAAACTTTAGACAACTGATTTCATTCATTACACTCTTAGAGAGTATTACTTGGCTTTTTCCATAGTTCACACTTAACCTAGAATACTCCTTGAAGATTTTTGGAGTACTAGATATTGTATAGGCTAAATGGTCATTAGCCTTACAAAAAATTAAAAGATCATCTACAAATGACAAATCCACCAAGCCAACTCTACTACACTTGATGTGGTATCCAAATTTTGGATTGACAGAAATGTTGTGCTTAACTAGAATGAATAATGCTTCCATGCATATAATGGATACATAGGGGGATAAGGGATCCCCTGTCTTAATCCTTTTCCTCCTTTGAGGAGTTTTTCTAGCTCTCCATTAATCATTATACTAAAACAGGTTGATGTAATGTATTGTGTCACCTCGTTAATGAACTTATAGGAAAATCATAAGCCTAGAATAGCTCACACTCTTAAAAGCTTTGTTGAAATCCATCTTTAAAGCACAGTTTTTTGGAATGTTCTTTCTTACATAGTTCTTGAGCCAATAAGATGTTATCACCAATATTTCACCCTTCCATGCTCTTTAAGTGTATAATTATTATTGGCAGTTGTTATTTCAACCTAGCTGCAAGAACTTTAAACATGACTTTATAAACAAAGTTATAGTAAGAAATAGGCCTATAGCTTTTCATAGATCTAAGGTTATGAGTTTTAGGAATCAAATAGATGTGGGTTTTGTTCAACTACCTTAATAACTAGCCATTCTTAAAGAATTCTTAGACAACTTCTACTATTAGGTACCTAGTTAATCTCAATATCTTATGAAAGAAGTAACCATTGATTCCATCAGGCCTTGGTGCCTTCATAGGATTTAACTCAAATATCCTTTATTCAATTTCTTGGGAAGATACTGGTCTGCATATTGCTTCCTTAAGCTTATTAGGTAAACCAGTTTTAATGAATGTTTTAAGAGTAGTGAGTGATGAACCAGTGAGAGCTTGGGTTTCAATGAATTCATTATCGTATATGAATGCTTCTTCTTTAAGATCTTCTTGAGTGAAGATGTAGTCCAAATTTGGTTTCCTTAAGGATGTTGTTCTATTTATAACGCTTTTAGATTTGATTATGTTATGAAAGAATTTAGTATTTTGGTCTCCATCTTCACTCCATTTTAACCTTTCCTTTTGTAAGGATTGATGAATATACACAACCCTTGTGTATTCTAGTAATGTTTTCCTTTTATCCTCTTTTTGACGAGGTTTATTTAGATGATGATAAAGGGAGTTGTGAATCTATATCAACTTTAATTTGATCATTTCATCCATTTTTTTAGTGTGTATTAACTCTTCTCATTGAACTTTTTTATTTCCATTTTGATAAATTCTAGTTTCATATCACATTGAAATTGTTCACTTCCTTCAAGATCCATGTAAAGACAATTGGTCATCACTTATGGGAACCCTTATCCTTGATAAGAAAATTATTGAATCAAAACGGACATTTCCTTCTCAACTTAGTCTTTATATCCTATATTATTATTGGAGTACGGTTAGATATACTTAGGGCATCAAAACATGTTTTACTTCCTAGGAACCTATCAATCCAGTGTTTATTGATCAAGGTTTAATCAAGCTTCTTCCTTAACATAAAGTTAGAATTTTGTTTGTTGCACTATGTAAAGAATTGCCTTCAATCTTTATATCTGTAACACCTATATTTTTGATACACTCTTTCAGGTCACTTATGTAGAAGTGTAGCCTAACATTTCCATCCACCTCATTCCTGTGTAATATATTGTTAAAGTCCCTTAAAATGATCCAAGGTCCCTGTATTTTTATGTTGATAGATTTTATCCTTTACCATAGAGATTTTGATACGCTCATATTTTCATATATGTTTAGGACTTAATTCAAAGTCATTTACATTCATTTTATGTTCATATATGGTTGGTTTATCATGTTTTAGCATTATTCGAGGTCCATTGACATAAAATACATAAATGATACAAATAGACTTGAATTGCACTGTTTTTGAGTTTCCGGAAGACTTGACCTCTAGTTATTGTGAGATTTTTATCTCGATATTGGTTTAGCCAAAAATTCTGAAATTTTATACTTAAATTCTTGACTTATTGATGGATTTTTTTGGGACTAATTACATATTTTTCGGAGCTGGAATTTAGGAGAAATAAATTAACGAAATTTACGTCATATTTTGGAGCGCCAAAATGACCTATCGACGATGTTTCGGCTATAACTTTTGACTCAGATGGGAAAATTCTGTGATTCAAGTCTCGTATCGAAGCTAACTCAAAAACAAAGATACTGATAAAATTTGAGCTTCTTAGTCATCACTGTTTAATTTTTATGCATTGTCAAAATTGGCCTTAAAAACACATTCCAACCAGCCCATGTAGCCTCCATCCTTGACTTTCCACTCACAAAGCAGCCACCAAAAAAGAAAAATTCAATTCAGCCTCTCAACCAAGCAACCCACACACATCACTTCACAAGATAAGTCTTTATTCAACAATAGCCCACCAAAAAACACATTCACGCCACAGCCTTCATTTATTGACTATCAGCTAGCCTCCAACAACCTCTTCATTCATGCCTACATATCACGCCACTTACAAGCTCCATATTTCAACAACGCATGCAGCAAGGTGGAGGAGGATTTTGACAGCTCACATACATGCATTCAGCCCCTAAAAAATGACGCAGACCTTCCATGACTCACGCACAAAAGAAGCAGCTTCATTTACTTACATTGACGCAGCCACCAAACTTCACATGACAAGCCTCCATTAAGCCTTCATTTTCCACAAAATACACACAACAAGACAGCCACCATTTTTGACTCCACACCTCCACTTTCCAGCCCACACACTAACCATTGCATCAGCCTTCATTCATCCCCTTTATTCTTTCAAACACAAAACTTACAACAGCCGTAGTCTCCACTCACCAAAAAGCCTCATTTTATCTCTCAATTTTGAAGAAACAACCTACACACTTCACGCACTTCACCAAAGCTCCAGCCAATTTTTCCATTCCATTCACCAAAGCAACACATATACAAGCCATTCTCTAAACTCTTAACAACTCCATCCTCACTCACGCAAGCCTTCATATTTTCAGTAGCAACTCACCATTCACAGCTAAGGAAGCAACCACGCAAAGGAGTTTGGGGAGTTTTGTTCTTAATTGTTATTAGATTCCATCATGAGCTTGTTCAGAGTTTTTGCTTGTGAATTGTTGGCATGATGATTTGTGGCTAAAACTTTAATTTCTCTTAAGGATTTGGTATTTTTGATGATGCTTCAATATTAAATTTTGCTATAATCCATGACTGAATATTCATATGCTTGTTAATTTTTTCTTAGATTTATTTGTTATTCATTTGGACTATTGGAAAATGTCTTGGTATAAATTCGCCTTTGGGAGAAGAAAGTTTTTACTAGAAGATTAAAGGAAAATTTGACTAAGATTTTCTTGTGAGTTGGGAGACCCAAGAAATTTAGGAGGTGAAAATTGAAGTTTTGGAACTTAAGAAACTCTAAGAAAAACTTAAGTAAGGGATTACTAAGTGACGTCTAGAGTGGATAAATTAATTCATCTTTGGGAAAAAGAGATTAATTACTCTTAAAATTCACCTACAATATTAGAATATTTCAGTTGTGAAAAATAGCTAATTTAATATTAAGGTTGACAAAAATATCATTTCCTAAGAAAAAGTCATTCCTCTTTACCGTTAAAACTTTTAAATAGCAAATTGTTGCAATCTTTTCTTAATTAGTTACGGCATAAATTTGTCATTTTATTGAATTTGGTAGTTGTTAAGAAATTTATTTAAGTTAATTTTTTTAAAAGAAAAAAATTTCTTTACATTAATTTTAATTTTTTAAAATTTCATCCAACCGAATTTCAAATATCGTTAGCTAGCATAGAATTAAAATTTTACATAATTCCTGTGGACACGACTAGGTTCTTATCGATTTAATACTCACCACTATTACTCACTTCGACAACCGTGCACTTGCGGTTCACGAACAGATTTCCTTTAGAAGTTTAGGCTTGCACCATACACGAAAGTTGGCGAACAAGTGTATTTACCTTGGAAGACATCCACAGTTAGGTGCAACATTTGATTGCTTAATTCTTTCATTTTAACTTTTACTCTCCATATACTATAGGTTGCCATAATATATCTATAATGGTGATTTTTATGGATTGACATGAATGATCAATGACTACCTAATATACAGAGCTTCTTCATATTCTCTTTTTTTAATTTAGTTTCAAGCAAACCTAGCAAGAAGGGCTTTGTTTCTTAGATAAAATCTAGCTTATTAGGGCTATTCATACCACTTAGATTCCAAACTATTACGGACATAGTTCAAAATTTAAAGGTTTAGGACATTTTGGTTTAGTTTTCCTACCTAATTTCCTTTTTCTGTTACTTTGAAACTCTTTGAAATCAAGACTTGTGTCTTTACTAATTGGGACTCCGGACTCTACTGTAGCATTTGTAGTTGCCTAATCACCTGCGTCTTCATTATATTAAGATTATCCTTTATGGCTTGGCTTCCCCAATTCTATCTCCTTGTTGCTATTCTCCTAAATGATCATAATATTTGTGGCTTTTGGATCTAGTAAAATTTTCCCTTTATCCCTTGGCTTGTTTACCTTCATATTCTACTTTCTTCTTGACTTTTGCACTTTATACTCATCAATTCATCATAGTCCCCTCTTTCAAGCCTTTTACCTATTAGTACTCACATTTTTCTTTGTTTATTTTAGAGTAACTTTTCAGGTGTAGGTTACATGGACTATGTCTTTAACTAACTCTCCTCCTCCCAACTTTAATATAGGAATAGTTTTCTATGTGATATTTATTGATCTCAACACTTAGGTATATTATGATGAATCATATTCTTTTCCTCATAGTTGTTGTCTCATCCATACAAAAGGGTTTGCTAATGAAGCTCGCCAAGGAGCTTAACGCCTTGATGGACCAATATTCAAGTAGTATGTTATGAAAATTTACCCATAATGGCATATTTTCATGTTTAATTATGTCCATTCTTAGTCTAAGTCTTTATACTTGAAGAAACATTGGAATGTTGTAAATATGCCAAGGTCTTTCTGCCACTATTTTCTTGATTCATTCTCACTCTGAAACTTAAATAGAACATGATTATCTTTTGAGCTTAGAATCTCTTGCATTCCCTTTCCTTTTGATGCTTTAACTTCCCAATTTTAAATTGTTTGAAATGTAGGTTTGTGTTCCAAGAAAAAACCTATAGCTGTACAATTCCAAACCTGGTGCCTTCTCTTAAATTCTCAACATCTGGAGCCACTATGCTTTGTCCATCTAAAAGGGTAATTAGGGTGTATTGTAGGGTGGAACCAAGAGCTTCTCCAACCATAGATTTCTGGTTCTTTTGCAAGGGTTTTTGCTCAGGATTGAAAGGATTGGAGGAGGTAGATAGTTTGCTCTCCTTTATAACAACTATTTTCTCAAAATCCAAGTTCTTCTTTGTGACAACTTGGAGAGATTAGAGGAGCTAGCTACCTAGCTTTCCTTGCTCTCCTTTATAATAGATGCCTTACTCTTATTTATTTTCTTAAAACCTGAGTTCTTCTTTGTAATGGCTTTTTTCATGAGTCCAAAGTAGCTTTGAAAGAGAATAATTTTAAAAGTTAGTTACTATTCAGGGAAAATAAGGAAGGAAAGAATGTTGCAAGGATAAAAGGGCCCTGATTGGTAGATTAGTTTGTTGATGAGGAGGAGTAAAGTGATGAAGAGAGAGAGAGAGAGAGAGAGGAAAAGAAGAAGGATACTGAAGCTAATTAGGAAAGGAGAATAATGGAGCAAAGCATCAGTTAGGGGTAATAAAAGGAAAGATTGTTTGTGAATGAAGGATGTGTTTCAAGTGTAGTATAAGGTTATGGAATCCTCAGTTGAAATGGATACTAACAAGGGTAAGACTAACTTTTTAGAGAGAGAGCTTCCATTCCTGGTGCTTTAATTTGAGACCATATCCACATATTTAAAAAGCTTTTTTGAAAGTTAAATAATTCATTGCTAATGCAACATTAATAAATCTAGTAGGACAAAATTGTAATTTCAAGAAAGCTAAAGATAAGCTTATTGACAAATAAAGACAATCTGCTTAGGGACACGTGTGTAATCCAAAAGCATATTTTTGTTCCAAACTAAACATATTCATTTCTACTTTGTGCTCCAAGTTCATTCCCTTTTATTTTCTTGCTTCTCTATTAAGGATCTACAAGGTTCACAATTGAGCTTCTATTTTAATGGTTGCTAGTGGGATTTAGAACTAGGTTAGTCTTTCATTTTCCCCTGTATTCCTTCTATCTCTTGTTCTTGTGCCTTTCCTAGAAGGCATGTTGTGGTGTTTATGTTGCATGTACTTACGAATTTGTTTTTTAATGATTTACATGCTAGTATCTTAGAATCCTAGCCTTTAGGTTCCAAAGGTAATAGGGTCAAGTTGTTCTTCTAGTTGACGGGCAATTACCTTTGATCTTATGAAGATGTTGAGCTATCTTAGACACAAAGTCACCTTTGTAGGAGTTGATCCAAAGAGTCTTTTGTTCCTTTAACCCCAGATGTAGTAAATAGAGGCTCCTAAAGAAATTTTGAATAATTTGTAGTCCCTTTTTATTCTAAAATGGTGAGTAGATGCCCAATCCCAGATATATGATATGTTAAGGTAGGGGCAGGAGGTGCTAAATTTGTCTAGGATAGGCCTCCAAATCTAACTTGAGTAATTGCAGTCAAAAAATAGATAATTCATACTTTCAGGTTCTACATTGCACAATAGCAGTTCATAATTGATATTGAAAATTTTAGGATATCTCTAATACTCAGCTTGTTATGTGCCCCTAGCCATAGGATGTACGAGTGGGAGGGGGTTATTGCATAATCACATATTAGTTTATATGTTGACAATATAGGAAGTGGCTTTTGTAGGAGTTTTTTTGCAAAATTGTGATGTGAATCTTGAGGATGTGTCTAGGGACCAGATGATTGTATCCTGTGTATTTGAAATAGGAGTAACTCCTTGTATTAATATATAAAACTCTTGTCTTCCTCTAGTAGACTGAGAAGGCCAGAACTAAGATTTGTTTATGAAGAGTGTGTGGACTTTAGTATTGGGAGGTATAGAATTTATGAGTAATTGAAAGTTAGGCCTTCTGTGGAGAGGCCCATTGTTATGCCATGAGTCAAGCCAGTAGAAAGTCTTACCTCCATCACCAATTTTGTGCTTAATGTGAGGATGAGTTGACTCCCTCATTTCTAAATTTTGGTTGAGGTCCAGGAGATCCCTGGGTTAACTCTGTAGTTCCAGATAGATTTCTCCATTAATATTTGTGTGTGAGTCTATTTCACTCATAAACTTTCATTCTTAGAGCATAGGATCCAAAGTCTCTTTATAAGCATTGCTTTACTCATTGTACGTATAGATGTGACACCTAGGCTTCCAAATATCTTAGGATGACTTACTACTGCCCATTTCACTTTGGAAATTTTGATTTAAAAGTTGCTATAATTATTCTTTATTTTAATGCATTATGAGAAGAATACTAGGGAAAGTAAAATTTTTTAAGTTCACAATATACTACTTTTGAAAATTTCACATATATTTAAAAATTATAAATTGCAATTAATAATTATAAACATAATATTTCTAATGATCTTTAGATTTTTACTCCATTTATAAATATAATTTACATGTCTACATGTCTTCAATTAAAGATAGTATGAATTTTTTTAAATCTTTTCATATAAAGGAGTGGGATGTTCAAATTATTGTTCTAATACTTTTTCATATCTTATTTATTTTATATGATAATTGGTACTTTACATTTTTATTAATTACATATTTTTTAAAAATAACTTATATTATTTCGATCTTATGATTTTCATAAGGAGTGGTAGGAGATAAGTTGATGACAAATTTGAAATAAAATAGTTACAACTTACCAAATATATATGTTAAATATATGAAAACTTTCAGTTTGAATTTATTAATTTTATTTGAACTTAAAATTTACATTTAAATATCAATATAAAATAACTAATTTGTTTAATATTTAATTAGAAATTTTATAATGGATTAAGATTTATGTTTTAAATATGTATTTCACAATTTATAGTGTTATGTTAAACTTAAGTATATTCATTTATTTTAACTTCTTTTACAAATATAATTATTTAACATATAATAAACTATCTATATTCATTATAAATTTATAGAAATACTATTTTTTAAAAAATTTATGTCTGTAAAATATTGTACTAACTAATTTGATATAAATTTTTTATAATATATACTTGATAATGGACTACCATAAATAAAATATAACAAAGATACATATATTAATTAATTTTTTTGAGAAGTTATATTAAATAAAAATTTATATTGTTACATTAATGAAAATAATGATTACATAATAGTTAAATGATTTATTAGTAAAAATAGAATATAAACATTTAAAAAATTAAAAAAACAATAGAGAGCACCTGATGTATTTCTAACTATCATTGTATTACTCGCATTTCTTGCAATTCCTACTATATTTTGTAAACACAATATCACCTATTATTTGCAATTTAAAACCTTGCATATCTACTCATGTTAGTAATAAGTTTTTCGTTTTGACTAATTGGAAGCGAAATTGTGAGTCAAGCTTTGTAAAATGACAGGTTAAACTAACCAACTGGGAAAAAAAAGCCTTACCTTTGAATTAATTGCCAGATAACAGTTCTAAACATTTAAATTTGTATTTGTTGTTCTTTCCTTCTATTTTAACAAGGAAAAGATGCTACAAACTCCAAAACAAGAAGCTACTCAACTCAATCACTGTCGTGATTGATTAGCTAAGTTGAGTATATACTTGTAGTATATTAGAACAGCAATATCTGTGACACAGAAAGGTTGCCATAAAAATTCCAAACCCCATTTCTCACGAAATAATGTTTTTCTTTGAAAAGTAATCTCAACATGAAATAATGTTGATTCTTACAAACATATCAATCAGTTAGATATATCGTTTTTTAATATCTAAGTAGTCTTAATTAAGTTTTCAATATAGGATCACCTATGTTGATGATGAGAAAGAGTGCTGGTCGAAAAAAGGTGGAGATGAAGAAGATGATTAAAAAAATAAAAACATTCTTCAAGTGACCTACTCAGAGAGACGTCCAGGGCTTTTCAAGAAGGCAACTGATCTCTGCTTTTTTTGTGGTGCTGTGATAAAACTCTTGCTTTCAGCTGGCGGAAAGGTTTTCTCTTTTTGGCCAGCCTGGAGCTGGAACTCTCGTCGATAGTTACCTCAGCTACAACCACGTTCGTGGAACCCAATATACAGCTCATTCAGGAACTGATTGATTAATTGATCGGTGACTTTGCATGTTATACACGCTAGTTAATTGTACGTGCATATATTTGCAGATGACAAGAATGTTTTGAGTTTACATCTTTTTATGCTAAAAGGTTAAAAGTTTGTTTTTGAAGGTAAAAACTCCTACATGACTCTTCCATACCATTAGACATGGGTAATATTATATAACTAACTTACTAAACGTTTATTTACTAAAAAGTTTTAATATAAAACTTCGGTCGAAGATTGCAACTTATTAAATCTATACTCAATTCCCTTCATGTCTATTGGTCCTCTAACTTATCCGAGTCTTTCAATTACCACTAAAAGGATACTATTAAGTCAATTAAAATGCATATATTTTGGATTTAATTTTGATTGATGTGTGAAATTGGTATCCAAATATTGATGAAATTGTTTGTTAAATGTTCACAGATAGTATTCAACACCATAAAGATGAAAAAAAGATCAAAAAGAGGAAAAAGATGGAAAGAAATCTGAAAATTTCAGAATAGCCGAAATTCAAAGATTAGGCGTGAGCACGCCTAAGGACGGAATCCTAAATCTGCAGATTTTCCTAAATTCGTTTCCAAGTAAAACACAACCGTCCAAGATCTTCTTAACCTCTGTTCAAGACGTCTCCCACTGAAATTGGAAGACCACTTAATCTGGACAATATCAAATCAAGATAATGGAGAGATTCAATTAAAAGAGGGAGCTCAT
>JAOSBM010000205.1:31335131-31351909 GCA_027568955.1 Erythroxylum tenue | reverse complement strand
GGTACCAACCGGTACCGGTACCGTTCCGTTCCAGAGCCCAATCCGGTACCGAACCCGGTACGGTATTCATAACATTGGCTGGCACACTCAGCCTCTCTCTACCTATGTGTACGTGCGCTAACTGGTAGACAGCTCAACTCGTCCACCCCCACCACGCACGCCCCATGCAATTTTTCTAAATCTATTACACTGCTCCCACTCCTATACTACTCCCATGGGCTCATTCCATTTTCATCTATCTATCAACCTTATGATATGATGAGAAGAAGGAATACTTGGTGGACAAGCTTTGAATTCCATATTTTCATATTGGTATGAGCCCACAGCTGTCCTCTAAGCAGTGCCTTACAATACCATACCTCTCTTGTCCTCAAAGCACCCAGCTAAATCGTTAACGTTACAGCCTGTCTCGATCCTTCTCTCTTTGGTTTCTTCATTAGTCCGTAACACTATATATCTCCTCAGCGAACTCCGAACGTCTCTCCCTGTCCTCAACTGCGACGCCGTCTCCGCCACCTCCTATCACTACCGCCGCAGCTATGGATCCGTGCCCTTTTTTGCGGGTCCTTGTTGGTAATTTAGCAATCAAGTGGTCGACTTCTTCGTCGTGTTTCTGCAAGATCAAGCTCAAGAACTTCCCTACTCGACGAGCGACAGTCCCTTTAGCAGACCAAGCTCAAAGCCACGAAAAGCTCAATTCACTCGCTGCATGCTTCACTCTAAACAAGAACCAGATCAATGGTAGCTTGGCATCTAATAAAGTTCTTAGTTTGAGCGTAGAAGTGTACCAACGTTATGGTCCGACTTGTGGGTGGACTAATGGAAAGCTTTTGGGGAAGGTGACCGTGCCAGTTGATCTCCGAAAGGTGGAGTCTAAGCCTTGTATGATGCACAATGGTTGGATTAGTATTGGCAGAAATAAGAGAGAGTCGTCGGCTCAGTTTTGTTTGTGTGTAAGAGCTGAGCCTGATCCAAGATACGTGTTTCAGTTTGGTGGGCACCCAGAGTGTAGCCCGCAGGTTTTGCAAGTGCAAGGAAGCGTTAAACAGCCAGTTTTCACTTGCAAATTTAATTTGAGGAATGCCCAAGATAGGAGTTTAGGATCAAGGTTGGTTTTTTGAACTCCCCTGCTGTGTTTTCTTTTGTTTAAATTTTGTTCTTTTAAATTGTTCATAATTTGATTGATGAGAAACTTTGAGGACAAAAAAGTGGAAGAAAATTGTTGAAACTGTTGAAGATTTGGTAACTGTTGTCAACAGGAAAGTATTCCTTGTTTCAATGATGAGAAGTAATTTATGAAGGAAAAAGTTGATGATTTTGTTAGAATCTGAAGATGCCATGTCTGTAGGATGAGCTACTCTTAGCTCTATGTTCTTTAACCAAGTGATGATTTTTATTGCGACATTTGTGTTCTGCGTGTCTTTTGAGTCTCTTAGTGATCTTAATTTTTATTGTGATATTTGTTCAGGCCATCAATGTCAGAACCAAGCACATCAAAGAATTGGTTGTCCTCTCTCAAGTTGGAGAAAGACCAACCCTCAAAAGAACGAAAAGGATGGACAATCACAATCCACGACCTGTCTGGCTCACCAGTTGCAATGGCATCAATGGTGACCCCATTTGTGCCATCCCCTGGTTCTGACCATGTTAGTCGGTCCAACCCTGGGGCATGGCTGATTCTTCACCCGTCACAAGGCACCTGGAAGCCCTGGGGTCGCCTGGAGGCATGGAGAGAACACGGTACACTTGGAAACCGCTTTGAACTAATACATGACTCAGTTGCTGCCACACCAACCGCGGCCACTGTGGTCAATTCAACTATTAGTACTAAAACTGGGGGCAAGTTCACCATCGATATGACCAATAGTCTTGCCACCCCAACATGTAGTCCGCACAGCAGTTGTGATTTCGGTTCTGGGTCAGGATCAGGATCATGGTCTGGATCCGATTTTGGAGTTGGATTCTTGTCACAGTTCTCGTTCAAGGGTTTTGTTATGTCATCAACCGTAAAGGGTGACAAAAACTGTGCCAAGCCTGAGGTGGAAATTGGCATTCAACATGTGAACTGTACTGAGGATGCGGCTGCTTTTGTGGCACTAGCAGCAGCTATGGATCTAAGTATGGACGCCTGCAGGTTGTTTTCGCATAAGCTAAGGAAAGAGCTGAGACAACAGAGTCAGAATCTTTTCGTTTGATGACGGGTTGTTTGTCGTTTTTTAAGGATTGGAAATGAGTTGGTTAGGTGTTGGATTCTTTTTCATCGGCTGATATAACTAACAGCAGTTTTTGAGCTGTATGTTAATGGATTCATTTTTTTTGTACAGTACAGAAAGGAATGGCAGTCCAGGCTTTAATTCTTAATCCATCTTTCTTGTGTCACGTGCATTTTTTATCATTTAGTTTACAATTCAGTTCATCTGTATATTTCTTTTTTTATTGTTCTACAACTTCTGTAATTTCTATTTCAGCTGAGAATCCAACGCTGGTAGCTATCAGTGTCAATAATTAACTTTTAAGTTGGCAAAGAGTTTGAGCTTCTCTTTTCCTTTTTCCTTTTTCAGGTCGACTAGTATAACATTTGTCTGCAACCTACACGCCAATCCAAGTTGGTTATTTTTTCAATCTGTCATCTTCAAGCTCCCGTATCAGATGATTTAAGCTCATAGAACTTGAACATTATCCCAAACATTTGACCACTCTCTCAAAATCTATCCTTCGGCAACAGGTTAAAGTAAAGCATATGATTTGTTGTTCAGGAAATTTTTGTCGAATCCTATTTTTCTCACTTTTGCAGTGCGTACAGCGCTATATGGGTTGTCTCATTCCAAGTTTCCACACGAAACCAAGAGTTGCTTGCTTTTCTAACTTAAAAGTCGAGTGAGTTCTATTCAATGACAGTATCAACTCTAGATATTTCCAACAATAATAGAGAATAACATACTTAGAGTTAGACATTCATGTGTTTGTTCTGTTCAATATAACAATATGACACTATAAGTGCAAGCAAAGTGCACATATCAGGATGGACTGTCCAAACAGGAAAGAGTAGAAGGGAGAAAGAAAAACTTAAGATTCCTCAAGGTCTTGTAATATATCATACAGTGGAAACTCAAATTGTAAAACGGAGACGAGTCCAGATCTTCTGTACAATATTACTTTGTTTTATTCTGTTTCATAAAATTTCAGTCATTTATTTTATGAGATCTACATAAAATTATATGAGACTCATATAAATAAATAACTAAGATTTATGTGTGTACTAGTAAACTTCAGTATTCATGAATTTTGAATACATGAAGCTCTTATCACGTGACATTAAATAAGGATTGATTTGTGTCATACACGTCAGGAAACTTTGCCACTGTCTTGTTGGGGATGATAAAGGTCAAAATCATCAAAAGAAGACAAATCAAATTTAAAATATTTGAGGAAGTTGAGTGGAGTCTAATACGTACCAAATTTGAGGTAAAAAACATGATCTCTCTGAGTACTTTATATGTTCATTAATGGTGTGATGAATGTGATGGAAGGGAAAAGAGTAGAATCTATGTTTTGAAAATTGGATTGGATCGATCGGTTTGACCGATTCGATTGATGACCGATCAATTATTCAATTTGAGTTATCCTTAAAAATCAGTCTTCAATTGAATCAATACGAATCGGTAAGAACCGGTCAATTGATCGCTTAAATTAGGACTAGCCGAATCAGTTGGCCACTGATTCAATAAATTTTTTTATTTTACTTTTATTTTCTTTAATGTGTTTTTTGATTCTTTTAAAAGTAAAAACTACATTTTCTCTAGAAATCTAACAGAAGTATAGAAATTTATATTATTTAGTATATTTTATATATTTTTAATATCATTAATATTATATATAATTATTGCGTAATTATGACGTTACATCGATTCGACCGGTGATCGAATTGGTCAAATCAATAATCAATAAGACCTTCGATTCGACGTCCGATCTGAGTTTCAAAACCTCGACTAACAGGAAACATCTACAAACTAATATGGGGTATAATTATAGGTGGATAATTTTAACAGTAGAGTGAAAAAATGATAGTATTGCATCATGACGCACGTGACTTAGTCATGTTAGTGAGCGATGGATGAAAAAACTTCATAAGAGGCCTTATTGAAGGATATAAAATATTGCAATATAGACTTCTACGAGTTTTAGCTCTTAGTAAAATTGTGTTTCTTGCATTTCTTTTTTCATTCTATTACATCATATTCTTATTTGTAAGGTTTTAATAAAATCAAAATTCTATCATTATCGTGTTTTTAGGGTTTGTTTATATCTCTCATTATGTTAGGGATTCTCCTTGTTCAATTCCTTATTTAGTACATGTCATATCAAGATTATTCTAATCCTTATTATTTACATTATTATTTTATAAAAAGGAGAAAAAAAGGAAAAAGGAGAGAAAAAGAAAGAAAAAAGGAAAAGAAATGAATGAAAGAAAGTGGCACCAAGAGTAATGGTCTAAAGCAAATTGTTATTACATATAGTTTGAAATTCTTGCTATTCCTTCTTTGTTTTATTTGATTATTGTATTTCGTGCTTAACCCTTGATTTATTTATCTTATAGAATAATATTTATTAGTTTTTTTGACCTAACAATGTTGAATTCTTGTTTGAATTTGTTTAGTTCTTTAAAGAAGTTGTAAAAGAACCAAAGAGTGAAAAAAATACAAGAGAATGTAGATAAGTATTGAGAAAAGCTGAGTAAAGAGTAAAACACAAGTGATTAATATCATCTTTGAGGGTATATATGTGAAGGAGTGCATGAGAAACAAAATTATTTACTAAATTTTTTTACAACTTCCAAATATGTCTCCTAAAGGTGTTTCAATATCGAAGGAGGAGAAGGATAATTTATACTTTATGGAGGCTATGTAAACATCATTTAGAAAGAACGAACATGATGTATAATGAGGTTAGGGATATACTGGAAAACAATTATAATAGATTGTTGAAATACAAGGGAGACATCAACCCCGAGTGAATAATAAGAGGAGCATACTAGGCATAATCAATAGCTCCAATGATAGTTGATAAGGGGAATGATGAATTAAGTGCTAATGATGTTGACCTTGCAGTTGATGTCAAAAGGGATAGATTTAGCTCTTAGGGAGAAGTTATGCATGATTGGAAGCAAAAGGGGAGCCTAGAATTAGAGGAGCAGATGAGAATCTTAGCAACATCAAGATGACAATATCTTCCTTTAACGATATTATTGATCCTAAAGCTTGTTTAGAGTGAGAAACAAATATAGAATTGATCTTTGACTGCTACAATTATTATGACTAGAAGGTAAAGCTGTAGATTTTACCAGTTATGTCCTAATTTAATGGGATTAAATAGTTAATAATGGGAGAAGAAACTAAAAGTCAACTATAAAGACTTGGAATGAGTTTAAGGCTCTTATAAGGAAGAGATTTTTGTCGAGCCATTAGGATAAAGATATATATTAGACGTTAAATTTTTTTTCCTAATAATCAAAAAATGTGGAAGATTATTATAAGAAGATTGAAGTAATCATAATCTAAGCCAATTTAAAGGAGGATATAAAAGGCACAATGACAAGATTGGATAGGTTGAATAACAAAATAGCCAATGTAGTAGAGTTAATTACAACATTATACAAAATTGGAAGACATGACACATATAATTATGAATATAAAGAGACAGTGAAAACATAAAGGAGCATCACAACATATAATCTATCTTAGTGATTATTAGGGGCCTAATTAGGAAAAGGATGATAAGGGTTCCTTTAAAGCAAAGATTGAGTCATCCAAAACTAAAGAGGATATCTACAATTAAACATCTTGAAATAAATAAATAAAATGTTTTCAATATTTAAAAGCATGGAACATTGATCATGAGAGATGAAGGAGAAGTGAAGAGTGCATTTAATTGGATGAAAAGGAAGTTATACCATCACTCATAGATTATAGTGAAGAGGGTGTTAAGTATGATGTTAAGGATATGAAGCTTGTTAATAGGAGGGCATTAAGTTTTCAAATCAAGGAGGAAGAGTTGGAGTACTAGAGGGAAAACATATTCCATACTAGAAACCACATTCTAAATAAAGTATATAGTATGATTGTCAATAGAGGAAGTTGGACTAATATCTCTAACACTACCCTTATCGAGAAGTTGGGTTTGTCTATTATGAAAAATCCAAAGTCATATAAGCTTAATTTAATGGATTGATGAATGTGGGAAGATCAAGGTGAACAAGTTGGTGTTGATTATAATGACCAATTGAGATTAAAAAAGAGAATGAAAAAAGCAAGATGAGATGGTAAAAAAAGAGAGAGTGATATAGTATACTTTGTAATAACTAACCTATGATTATATCTTTTTACAAAGAAGCTTATTTTCCTTTTAACGTAGCAAGTGATTTAGAAAAATTCTCTTGAAAAGTAAGGGTATGATATGAGAATGACTAGTTAAAATATAGGATGATTGCATGTAGGTCCGGTCAATTACAAAAGTTAAGTTAGAGAAAGTTTAAAGATAAAACACTCATCTTGGACTAAATACCAACTCATAATTACTTTGACTTGATTAATATCTTAGGGTATTAGATAAGGCACACATATTCCCTGCAACTTTTGATGAAGACTTTGAATGTATTTCCTGATATATCTAAGTTGAATGCTAATGAATAGAAGAGAAAGTTATACATCTCTACTAATGTCAGGAACTATTAAACCTCAGTCTAATTACTGCCTTTGTCAACCAAGAAGCTAAGGTTTACATAAAGTATTCCATTACTGGAATCAATTAAGAATAAGATCAACTCATGGAAAATAGATTTCTTTATAATACAGTTAGACTTCAGCTTATTGTCTCTATAAGAAGCAATATGCATGTGCATTAGAGGGTTTATCTCTTTTTACTTGGAAAGATTATAAGGGAGATTGAAAGATATATAAAGAACTTCTTATGGTTAGGTAGAGCTAGACACTACAATGGATTGAAAGTCAAGTAGGAGGAGTTGACCTGACTTAGTCATGTTAGTCATGTTAGCTACTAAGGTTGAAAACCAAGGATATATATGTTGGAAGCCAGGATTGAATATGTCTCCTCTATAGTCCTCACCTGAATCCATAACTCATTTATTTTTCAATGCTTCTGTTCTTAGTTTCTGTGGGCCAAGATTCAACATCTTCTTTATAAGCTCTCTGAGGAAAGGGAATGGATGAACATACTCAAATAGACCAGTGTTACTTGTAAGAGCATGAAAAAGATGTTTGCTTCTTCAAGACAACTTTTAACTACTGTATATATGCAATTTGGAGGCAAAGAAACTCTAAGCTTCATAATAATGTCTCCATGGGTAAACACAAACTAATAGATAAGACCATATGCTGGATCAGGGAAATTTTAATAGCTCGTAAAGCATACGAATGTTTCAACATCCAAATGAGATCTAGTTGGAATTTGTAGTAGGTTATTCATTATTAAAAACTATTTAAATTATATTATAGATAATTATTTATAATTAAAATTTAACTAAGATTAATTAAAATTTAAATGAATAAAATTAAATATATTTAAAATGACAATAAACTTAATATGATAAAATTCAACGCATTAAACATGATAAAATACAACTAAAAACAAATTGAAAAGAATAAGATACACTTAAATAAGACAACAAAAACAACGTCCTACTGGAAATCCTAATGAGATAGGGTCTAGGAAGTCTAGAAGTGTACAGGTCTTATTCTTAACTAGTAGAGAAGTTATTTCCGATAAACTTACAGGAAAAAAAGCTTTTAAAAACAATTTGAAGAAAACAATAGCCAAATACATAACTAAATAGCTACATAAATAAAAGTAAAAGTAGAAATAGAAACAAAAAATAAAATAAAGAAATTCAAAAATAAAGATAAAAGTTAAGTAAATAAATAACTAGACAAGAAAGAAAATAAATAGGTACATAAAACAAATAAGTAATTAAAAGAAAAAATACGAAATAAATAAAATAACTAAAGAGACATACTATAAACAAAAATATTTAGACTAAATACAAGACAAATTCAAAGGAAAATGTTCAAAAAGCATATAAAAAGAGAAAAACCTCTGTATAGATTGGTCTTTCATGTCCTAATTTGTCAGACCAATTAAATAAGAATATATTTAAATTTACATATTGAAATTAATTAGATACAATTAAATAAAAATGTATTTAAATTAAATTTGATGAGATATATTTACAAAAAGAACGAAATAAAATAAATGAAAGTAAAATTTTTTAATAAAATTGTCAGAATTAGTCTAAATACCATTTAAAAGGCTTAACATCAAATCAGCTTTCTTAATGTCGCTAAAGAAGCATTCCATGTCAGAGGCTTTCATCAACAATAGAAAGGAAAACAGACAAATGACAGTAACATACATTGCAAAGAAGCTCAAGTAAAAAGGCTAAAAAAATAGGAGGAAACAAGGATCTTAAGAGGGGTAGACATAAATTATACATGATTGTAAAACTGCCTACAAAAAGTCTGTAAGAAACGCATTTTCTTGCCACGGAAAAAATACTTCATTGCACTTGAGCAACAAAGGCCCTCCATGTTTGTACAACAGAGCAGTGTAAAAGCATATCATAAGCAGATATGAGTATTTTGTTACAGTTCTCATTCTGATGCTGTATCTTTACTGTTGAAACCTTCCGTATCATCCTTTGGCAGGGTATCTAGATCAATGCGAGCATTACTGGCATCTTGTTCAATTCGATTATCAGAAGAATCAACGTGTTCATGTTTATCTGCTGCTCTAATTATATCTTTGGTAGAAGAGCTTGAATTATCATCTTTTCCACCATACTCATTATCGTTGCCAGAATTCACATCAATGGCAGGATGTGAATTCTCCTTTATTTGCCTGGAAGATTCAGAGTCGACCTCTGTATCAGTAGCTACATCAGGCTTGGTGGTCTGATCAGAACCATTGGAATCTAAATTAATAGATGAATTTGAGGAGCCTTTTCCATTTGCTTCTACAATACCTGTTTCATGGGAGACCGTCAAATTAAATTGCAATTGCCTGCTGTCTGAGACAGTGTTCCTATTAACACTCTCCAACTCAGTTAATTTTTGGCTAGATATCGCTTCATTGGTTGCACCGTCAACAGTTGCCTTTTGAGTTTCAGTTGATTTTGATGTATTGTTTAGTGTTTCACTCGTCCGGAATGAACCAGAAGCATCTGTCCTCCAATTTGTTGAGTTATTACCAGTTCTGGCAGTCACTTCCATCAACTTATTGCTATTTAGCTGATCGCTGGATACAGAAGTATTTTCCAGCGACTTGCCGTGAGGGCTGGGAAGGCTTATCTTGCCATCTTTAGTTTCACCTGAAGGAACAGATTCAGCTGTTACACCTTGTTTCAACTGTGATGCTGAGTTGTTCTGATTCCTTATAACATCCTTGATAATGTTTCCATCCAATTTTTTAGTCACCAAGTTCTCACCTGAGTTATCTGAACTTGCCCCATCAAGCTCTGAGTTTTTAACTTGATTATCATGGGTCACAGAATTTGAAGCATCATCTGCCTTGTAATTTTCCTCTCGAGCATCGCTCTGTTTATCAGATTTATTCTCCTCATTTAGATCACTTCTTTCCAAGTTCCCGGTCGAGGCATCAGCATCCGATTTCCTAGGTTCAGTGCTTGTAATTGTACTATCATGGGCCACAGCACTGGAAGCATCATCTGCCTTGTAATGTTCCTCTCTAGCCTCATGAGCATTGTCCTCATGATCCTCTAAAAAAGTGTCATGATCTACTTGAAGCTCCTTGTCTTCACCTTCATTATTCTCAATTTCCTTTTCATCACCTTCTTCCTCAATTTCTTTCTCTTCTTCAACAAAATCTACTTCATGCTCAGTATCTCCTTCTATTTTCCCTTTATAATCTTCATCTATTCCATCATCACCTCCTTCTCTGCCCTCATCTTCTGTCTCTTCATCCTTGCTTTCGTCTTCCTGCTCTTCTTCTTCATGCTTGTTTTCATCTTCTCTGACTTCTTCATCGTGCTTAGGTTCCTCCGTGTGCTTAGAACCTTCTTCTTGCTTAATCTCTTCTTCGTCTTCTTCTTCTTCTTGATTTTGTTCACGGTTAAATTTTTCTTTCTTATTCATTTCTTCTTGCCCTTCATTTTCCTCTCCCTCATCTTCCTCATTTCTGTCATCCTTAGTCAACTCTGGCACACGAGGATGGAGGTCTTTCCTTCCAAATTTTAGAATCTCATCACCACTTTGAGCTCTGGTAGAGATTTTCACATCTTTCTCATCAAGCTCCTTCTTCTTATCATGAGAATGCTTCACTTGGTAGATTAACCAAAAACTGACACCTAGCAACACACAAATCTGCAAAATATGCTTGAACTTAATACCTTTGGATCGAGCATTTCTACTTGGCACCCGCTTGGTCATGATGCCCACTATACGAGTCCAATATTCTCCCTCTGTACAGCAAGTCAGAAACTGTCCAAGAGTCCAATATATTATAATATTTGCAAAATGAAAGGAGTTCAATTGACAAAACAATCCATAAACATCTACTTTGAAAAAAAATATTGACCAACTCTGAAGGAACACAAATGTTCATGTCTTTCATATAATTTTTCATTTTCTACACACTACCACAGAAACAAGTGAAAGAATTTGATATCAATTCGGCTTAATCTTCATTTTGTTTTCCAGTTAGTAAAGCTATCAAACAATTGGTTACTGCTTCATGTTGTTTAAAATTCTTCAAGATTTGTTTTGAGCTTTGGCTATCCTTCAAATATAGAAGGCAAAGAAAGTTAATTTCTCTACCAACTGTGCGTATTTTTTAGATATATTATGTTTCCACATCACCAGTATGAAAATTTGCAATTGTCTGGCCATTTTCAGGAACAACTTTGTGCACTACTGCTCAATCGTAGCAACAGTCTAGTTTAAACTTAAAGCAATCACTTAAAACAGATCAGAAATCCAAGTTTATTCTACTTTCCTAATCACTCATCCGAATAAGACGACAGACATCGAAGTTTATTCCCAATCACACATCCAAATAAGACTAACACGCGCAGGACTCATACCTGATTTCAGTAAAGATATGAATTAGTACAAGAAAGGATGCATATCACTAGAGAGAAATTTTATCACATTTAAACAGAAATTTCCTGAAAAAAGAAAATAGAGCTCGAAAGCAGAATTCCAGAAGAAAACAACGAAGGTGAAGTCAAAATCACCATAAAACCCTAAACACCAAAGTGAAATACACTAACGCTACATCCAACAAACCACATCACACACCGTTAATCCATACCCAAAATTTAACCTTTAGCATTAATATTTCAAACCCATCAAGTAAAATGGTCGACTTCAACCACTAAATCTTAAATAACAGAATAACAACTCGAAACAACCCAGAATCGTCCATAACCTACAGAAGAAATGAAGGAAAGAAAGACTATAAAGTAACACTGATGTCGGATCGCTATTAAAGAAACGTACAAGGAAGAAGCGAAAGTACCTGAAGATAGAGACTGAGACAGCACGGCAGAAAAACAATCCCTACGGTTAAAAAGCAGAAGCAGTTATTGCCTTTCTGGTGAAACAGAGATGCCTTATAAGCGTGACATATCTAATTTCTTCTCTCACTTTTGTTGGACTCCACTAGACCAAAACAATGGAATGGAGGACAGTGATGAGCATGCGCCGAGAGATCCAAAGGAAACCGCTAAAGCACTAGATAGGAGTCTCCGTCAAAGGGACGTCATTCGTCAATGTCCCTGAATGGACGGACATGGCTAAGTTGGGTTACAGTAAGCAAAAATAATGGGTTTTATTTTTTTATAATAACCAACATTCGCCGACTTTTAAAAAATTATTTTGAATTTTGAATTTTTATATTTGTTATCTCACTTACCCATTTAAATAAAATCTGCTGTCACTTACTGATAAAAAATTAGGTAAGTGATACAACAAATCCAATCTCCAGAATGTTAAATATCTTTTTTGGATCGAAAGTGAAAAAATTTACTCTCTCCTTATTTTAGGGAATATCATAACTTAACTGTTTAAATTTAGCCATTGATCATAATCATCAGTCATCCAAGGGAGCTTTATTAGTTTTTAAGTTCTAAGACTGAAGCAAAATATGTGAAGAACACGTGAATCTCAACAAACAAAATTAAGAAACGGAACAGAAAAAGCTTCTTCTTCTACTACTACTTCTTCTTTTTATATTATTATTATTATTATTATTATTAATGAAGCTAATGGAGTGCATTGTCTTGAGAAGAAAAAGAAAATAGCATAATCAACCTTAACTTTATAAGCAAGAAGCCAATTAATGCGTGAACAAGTTCGTTGAAAGTAATTAGGGAGAATGTTTAGATGTTCTCGATTAGTATTAATTCAAGAAATCCTTGGCTAAGGTGAAATAATGATTTGTAAATAATTTACAAATGTCGTTAATTGAACCAATAGCTAATGACAGAGAACTAATATGATTAGTCTCAAAATTAGAGTAGACATTAATTTTATGCTCTATGTCTAATCGAAACATTGTATGATGAAAGGATTGAATTATACGAAAAAATCATGCACGGAAAGGTTAGTCAAAACCACTTTGACTTTCCTAAATATTTGGGTAGTCATGATGCGTTGCTAGACGCCAATCTTAATTTATGATTATAAATTATTTAATTGGAGAATTAAAGATAAATTAAAATTTTTTTAATTTATCTAATTTTAATTATGAATTAAAATTAGATTTTATAATCATTGCCAACATATTTGAGAACCTAACGGGTCTCACATATAGAATGAGTTGAAGAGAGCAAAATTAATTTAATCAAGTTGGACTTGATTGCAAAGTTTGAGAAACTTTATGATTAAATATGAGATATTTAATAAATAAGGATCAATATGAGATATTGAATCTTATATGGGCATAATTGATATTTAATCAGAATTATTTGTAATTCTAATTAAAGTTTAATTGAAATTAGAATTTAATTTCAATTAAATTACTAAAACGTCTAAAGCTTATTATAAATAGACTTAAGCTCTATAGAGCTAGCACTTCATGCTTAACCCTCTCTGTAAGAGTTACGGAGTTCTCTCAACCTGTTCTGTGGATATTGTTAGAGGCCAGACACTTGTGTGGCTATGGTGGTTGAGACGGATCGGTTTTGAAAACGGTTCGAGGGATACAACAACATAAAGATCAAGCTTCATAATAAGGTACGAAATAAATTTCCGCTTTATTATGATTTGTGTTAATCATTTTATAAAATTAAATAAATCTTGACTTTTGGGAAATCAAAAGTCATGAAAAAGTTTCGTGATTATTCCGTTGCGGTCATGATCGAATTTCAACCCGGTTTCCCAACAATGTTCTATTGATAAAATATATTTTTTAGTCATTTAAATATGTAATGAATTAAGTGAGGCCTTAACTTATTGTTTTAAAAATAAAATATATTATTAATAAATTTATTTTTGGTAATATGTGAAAAATCAAATTTAACGAAATGACGAAGTGAATAAAAGAGTCAGTTAAATGAATAGAGCAATCAAAAGAAGGAGAAAATTAACAAAATAGAGCATGTATGCAAGAGTTTGCTTAAAGAACACTAGTTGATACACTAATCGACCAATCTCACATATTGATTGATTAATGCCATTAGAACTAGTTCTTATTATGGCTAATTTTTTTTTCTAACTATCATTTTAAATTATTTGAGTATAAATATGAGTTATATGAAGGATCTTTGGTTTAAAAAAAAAGGAATGTTGGGAAGGTTTTGAGGGATTTTCATTATATTCATGTATATGTGAGCATGATATAAACCTTTATTGAATCGTGGGATCAAGAAAGGAGTTATTGAGTTACACTTAGTGATTAAGATATTAATTGAGAGTGCAATTAAATATTTTATGGTTATTCTTCACCCGTGACCAATGTTATGAATATCGTTCTAACCCTAGTATCGGATTGGTCCTAATACGATACTATACCTGTACCAGTTAATACTAGATACCATTTCGGGCAATTTTTTAAATTTATGAAATAGTCTTTGAATTTTTTTTAAATTGCAAAATAGTCAATTGGTATATTGTACTTTATATTTTATAACTTTACATCAACCATGTATCCAAAAATCAATAACAACAATTTATTTATTTTTATTAACATTAATTTTCAGATATTTCACATATAAATAATAATCGCAATTAATATGAAAGAAGATAATCATCATACAAATATAAAATTAAGAATAATACAAAGTATTTAAAATATTACAATTTCATCATATAATAAATAATAATTACATGAAAACATCAAATAAAAAGAATAGTAAATATTCTTAACTCTCTAACTATTATAATTTACAACAAGAGTTCCTGAAGAGAAAACAACCAAGTAAAATTGAAACCTAAAACAAAAATATTTACAATTACATTGCATATATAGAATCTAACATATACATCAAATATAAGTAAAATTAAAAGAAAAAGAGAAACAAAAACCTAAAACTTCATTCAATCGTTTACGGAGGGGTACTCGCTATAACTACATTGATGCCAATTATCATTTGGTACAAATTTTCATCATTAAGAAAAGCCTCATCATCATCATCATTCAAATTCATTGCACCAAATGATATGTCAATGCTTTCTCATCTAAAATTATCTTCCAAGTCACTCACATCAACCAAACTCAATTCCTCAAAAACTCAATCCTTCAAAAGATCGATATTATCAATGCAAATTGGATTTACTGAATTACTTGTTATATTAAGAGTCCTAGTAAACAATAAAATTTAATTATTAAAAAATTATATCTAAATTAATAATGATAATAACATATCTTTCTCAAAGCTTTAAATTGTAACGAATGAAGACCAAGTCATTCAATCTCTTATACTCCAATCTATTCATTTTCTTGTAATGGATGAATTCAAATGTGTTCCAATTACTTTCACAACCTGTTGCACTCACACATTGACTTAGAATTCGAATTACAAATTTTTGCAATTCTGGAACACCAGTTTCAAATTGGTTTCACAAAGAAACTGTAAGTTGTAAGACAATAAAAGTAGTGTTATAAACAAAATAAAGTGATAAATAAATGTTAACAAGTAATAAAAGTGAAAAAATATATATCAAGATTAAGTTTTGCTCTTTGTCGAATAACAATTGACATCTAAATATCCCCAGAAGACTACTTATAAAGCTCCACTTGTGAGCTCAGGAGATCTTGCATCATCTCATGGGCAACAACTATTATAATAGTTAATAGCATTCCCCTATTAACTTCAGCTTTCTTTGTAAAACCTGGTTTGAAATAGATAATAGGATTCAAAAATGCCCTAACAGCAAACAACAAAGAGTAAAGTTATTTTCCCATCTATTATTGATGACTGCAAGATAAGGTGTTTATAAAGAAGGTCTATTTTCATATTAGCCTTGATTACTTCCTTTGCTCTCTCCATAATATTAAAAAATAACTCATTGTTGCATTTTCATCACTATCAACCAAACGAAGTATACCCTCACCAAAGCTCACAAACTCGGATAACAAATTAGAATTGGGACCAAAATTCAGTATCTTCAAGTATAATTCTAGAAACCTCCAATCCAACATTAGACCTAGCATGCTGAGATGTAACTCACTTATCACTTGGAAACATCCATCTCAACTTTTTCTTCATCATAACAAAATACTAAAGTGATAAAAAATTCGCTGCAAATCTTGTAACAGTATGATGACACAAATTCCTACCATTGGTAAAATCCTTTCTCATTAAATTCAAGACTCATGTATGATTATAGATAAACTTGGTCACCTTTTTGGCTTTCTACACAGTCTCCTAGGAAAATATCTAGCATCCTTTATATTTTCCAGCATTAAATCAATACAATGTGCAACACAAAGAGTCCAAAAAAAATTATACTTATTTTATAACCTTCTTCCCACCACTTTATAAACAGAATCATTGTCGGTAATAAACTGAATAGTATTTTTTGGCCCTATTCACAACTTCGTCGAATATTTCAAATAAAGTTTCAGTATTTCTAACAAGGCATCAATAAACTTAAAAAACATTAAGCCCTTTGCAGAATAAACCAAAAAATTAATAATAGGCTCGTCTCCTATTTGTCCAACCATCACACATAATTGAACACTCATAAGTAGCCTAATCTATTCTTCTTTCTTCTAAATAACTTTTAATTTCATAAACTAAGTCAAAGTTTACCTTTGTAGTCATCAATAGAAGGAGCTTTGTATCCTAGACTGGAAGAGGCTATAATATCCACCGTAGGCTGATAATAATAAAATTGGGAAGCATTGAATACTACACATGTATCATACCACCATTTAGTAATTGTCATATATACATTGTGAGTCACTTCTCTTGATTGTATGACACTAAGAATTGAAGGCTGAGCTCGAGGAGTTACTCGTTGTTAGATGTATTTTTATCATTAGAATTAATGACATTTTTCCCTTAATTTCTGGATTAATTATTGGGTTATATATATTTTTTCTTGCTAAATTGCTTGGTTCGCCTGAATTTGCATTTAAAATTATTCATGTTTACTATTAGCCCCGGAAATTTTTTTTAATTAATTAATTATTTATTAGTTGATTAAGCATGATTAAGCATGATTCAGTTAATTAAGCATGCTTAGGGTTAAACATGATTAGATTAGATTAAGTTGATATTAATGGAATAAGATAGTATTAAT
>JAOSBM010000205.1:31192514-31206464 GCA_027568955.1 Erythroxylum tenue | reverse complement strand
AGTTAATTTAATCAAGTTGGACTTGATTATAAAGTTTGAGAAACTTTATGATTAAATATGAGATATTTAATAAATAAAGATCAATATGAGATATTGATTCTTATATGGGCATAATTGGTATTTAATTGGAGTTATTTGTAATTCTAATTAAAGTTCAATTAAATTATTAAAACGTCCTAAGCTTATTATAAATAGTCTTAAGCTCTATGTAACTAGTACTTCATGCTTAACCCTCTCTGAAAAAGTTAGAGAGTTCTCTCAACTCATTTTGTGGATACCGTTAGAGGCCGGACACTTGTGCGGCTACGGTGGTTGAGACGGATCGATTTCGGAGACGATTCGAGGGATGGATCAAAATAAAGATCGAGCTTCGGAATAAGATACGAATTAAATTTTGCTTTATTTTGATTCGTGTTAATTATTTTATAGAATTAAATAGAATCACGAAAAAGTTTCGTGATTATTCCGCTGCGTTCGGATCAGATCCGGACCCGATTTTCCAACAATTAAGTATTATAGAAAGTGATGCAGTTTAACTTAACAATTTTAAGTACAATTTACATGCTATTATTGAATTTTTTATGAGTAAAAAAGAGAATTTTTTATAGAGTTTAAATCATCAGTCAACATCTCTTTAAACTTATTTGATAATAAAAAGAATATTTTATAAAAAATAAATTATAAATGTTGAATACTTAATAATAGTTACAAGTGCTTTCAAATACTCTTAATAACTATCAAGTTGGAGCCTTCGAATTTAGCATAATTCCAATAAAAGAATTTGATTCTTTCTTTTATCTTCATCCCAACTTGGAAAAGAAAATAGAAGTTAGTTAGTTTTAACTTCAATTTATTATCAAAGTTTTAAATATGGTTTCTAGCCGCTTTTTCATGTAAACTTCAAATTTTTCTCCAATTGCTTAAATGATGGAACTTTTTAAGTAGATCAAATTCTATATTTCAACCATATTCTATTAATTCTCATCCACATATTTATATGAGAATATTATTAATATATTTATGTAAAGTCTACGTAAATGTAAATGTGTTGATAAGATTTAATAAAATATAACAGAAATACAATAATCGGAACATAATTTGATTTTGATACCATATTAAATTTACCTCTGGGCCTAAAAGTTAAACTAGACATAACTCAACTGCAATTTCATTCTAACAATTGGTAAAATAATCCCCCAAAATAAATGTTCTTCTCTTTCTTCACTTTCTTCGACGATATCTCTCAACGTTTAACGTTGTTGCAAGGATATGCTCCAAAGTAGATCTTTTGGTTCCACGAGAACAATAATATATCCTCTCAAATATATTTAATGTCTGCAATAACTTCTTCCCTTAAACCAAAATCAAATTAGATCAATCCGAGAGTTTAATGCTGAAATAATCGTGGAATCCACTTTCATAAATCAATTACTATTCTTTTTGTATAATTAATAAATGAAAGGCATGTTTACATAATTACCCGTTATATTTATTACATATCACCCACCACTCGCCTTCCTCAGACAGCTCTACTGCTTCATCGATATCTCTGCCTGTCTGTCTCTCTCTCTCTCTCTCTCTGGTGTATTCCGTACATAACTTTCAACTTCTGAGCTTTCATTGATGATATGAATCGCCTGTTTGTATTCTCTCTCCCTACGCCTATAAACATTTTCGTCTTTGTATTTGTGTTTACTGTCAGTCTTGCCCACCTGGCCAGTTATACCGTCCCCACGTTGTTTACTTTCATCTGTCTGTACAGATGTATTCTGTATCTGGCATGTATGTATTCATGCGTCTTCTAGACCCCCTTCAGTTTTTCCTTATAAGCATTTTCAGACCCAAGTTTCTTGTTTTAGCTCCTTTTTGGTGGGAAAATTATTGAGGTTTTTGGCTGAAGGTGTTGGGAAATGGAGGTTGATGAGCTCTGTTTGTTGAGTTTTTGCTTTTTTCCTGATTTTTGAGTAATACCCAGAAGGAAAAAAGAGATTCTTTTTTTGTTTTACTTGAAGATATTTAGTTTGAGATTATAGTAAAAGAGAGGTAATCCAATGGCAGCGCATTACACTTGTTGCAGTTCCGATTTCTTTATACACATTGTGGTGATAGTGTTTCTAGTGCTGTTTGCTGGTTTGATGTCTGGACTCACTCTAGGACTCATGTCCATGAGTTTGGTCGATCTTGAAGTTCTAGTCAAGTCTGGGACCCCAAAGGATCGTCAATACGCTGGTATCTTTTACTCTTTAGCCCTCACTTCGATGATTCTTTTTGTTTTGTCATTTGTGGGGTTATTTTCGATCGGTTAAGATGTTTGGATGTTGAGAAATTGTGGGAAGGTGAAGTTTTGGAACCAAATAAAGCGAAAATTGTTCATTTGAGCATCTTTTGCGTATATACTTGTCATGTTCAGGGCGTTCATGACGATTTATAGGCCGGTAAAGTTAAAAAGCTCCTATTTTGCTTTTTTTACTCTTTACGAGAGTCCTGACGCAAAATAAGAATCTTTTTGCTGCTTTTTATAAGGTCTAGGACCTTTTTGTTCTAATCGACTGGACAAGAGTCTTTCCCACCCTTACCTATCCGGCGTGATCATGTTAATATGTGCTTCCTTGTTTGTCTACCTTTTGTCATTGTGTGGTTGGTTAGTATTTTAGGCTTTCGTTTAGTTAGTTTTTTTTTGATATAATTTATACTAAGATTTTTTGCTAACATTAATGTTCTTTTATATTTTGTTTCTTTTGCATGGTTTCTCTCTTGATTTTAGTGTTTCTTCACTTTTTTTTATCTTTAAGATTTGATCTCTTCGCAGTTTGTAGTCTTCCTTTAGCCATAACGGTATATCAATAATGAACTTGTAATTTGATTGATCCAAGGAAAAAGAAAAAGTGACTGTTGTCCATCCATTTGAAGTAGAATTAAGTTTCTGTATGCCTTATTCACTGTTGTCCTTTTACGTGCTAAGGCCTGCGTAGACGTCCATTTGAAGTAGAATTCAGTTTCTGTTGTCTCTTTACGTGCTAAGGCCTGCGTAGACATCCATTGGAAGCAGAATGGAGTCTGAATTTACAAACTTCTAATGTTGAATAGAAAACGGCCAAAAAATGACAAGGAAAACTGAACGAACAAGTGCCTGGTACCGAAGGGGGAAGGTTGCTTCTTAGAAACTAAATTCCTTTAATTTGTTGAGATGATAATTGCTTCAACATTAATATCACCTTTTATAATAATTCAACTATTTAGGGAAACCACTACTGTCCAAGATTGTAAATAATAAGCCTGCATGATCAAAGTATTAGTTGATGTGTCCCAATTTCTTTTCAGTTATCTTCTCCAATTCTGATTGGTAGTTGCCACTCGATCATACTTTTATCCAAGTTTAGCAGTCATCCCTCAACTCGTATAGGAATATTGGCACGAAATACTTGCAGTTCCCTCAGAACAGGGGTACAGTATGCTATTATGTTACGTAGTTTTTCTGCTACCGGTGCTCCCAAAAAGTACTAGTTCATTCCTTCTAAATTAATTAAATTGATCATAAATGATTCGATTTTAAGTTATGCTACATTTTGACTATGGGATCCGTTCTAAACTACGTATAAGATCTTATCATTGCAAACTTATATTTTGTACCTATAAACTTTGCTGGATAAATTATGAGCCCGTTGTGATTGCAGCAAAGATTTTGCCGGTTGTCAAAAATCAGCACTTGTTACTCTGCACACTGCTTATATCCAACGCTGCTGCCATGGAGGTAAATAAGTTATAGTGGATTTTATAAGCTTTCTAATCGTCTCTGCGAAAGTACTAAATTCAGGATGTCTTCTACTTGTCAGGCACTTCCAATCTTTCTTGATGCTTTGATTGTTGCTTATGGTGCTATTCTAATATCTGTTACACTAATCCTTCTATTTGGTGAGGTAAGGAGTCAAACCTTGGCATTTGAGCTTTTGAAGTCACGGATGGACACTAAGTGAATCAATTGAAATGGTCACCTTGATTTTAACCTTTTCTGTATATGCTGTTTGCATTTCTGTTATTAATAATTTTTCCTTGTTAAAGGAACTGTCTCTGGATCCATTTGCCATGGGACAAGAGTTCTTCTGTAGTTTACATATCATATGAAATAGTAGGCTACATCATTAACGAAACCATGGTTAAGTTAGAATTCTATAACATGAACCTTTCAATAATCCCAATTATCTTTACTGCTATTGAGGGTATTGGAGCCAACATGATACATATGAGTTATTAATTACTCTTTGCTTTGGTTGTGCAGATTATACCACAGTCTGTTTGTTCTAGGTATGGCTTGGCAATTGGTGCAACGGTGGCCCCTTTTGTCCGTGTACTTGTTTGGATCTGCTTTCCTGTTGCATATCCAATAAGCAAGGTGTTATATTTTGGTTAAATGGAACTTTTCCAGTACTCATTCTTATTGAGACGATTGTAAATGAACCATCTTTTCCCAGCTTTTAGATTTTCTGCTGGGTCCTGGACATGTAGCACTCTTTCGCAGAGCTGAATTGAAGACACTTGTAGATTTTCATGGTAATGAGGTGTGTTTGTTATCCATTCAAATTTCATCATAACAGAAGCTCTTACTCAATACCCATCTATGTCTAGTTGTTTGCATTTCCTCTACAGGTGAATATGCAGCCTTCATTTCAATTTTCATTTGTTGATTCTGCAATTCTTTTTGAATCTTATCTTATGTGATTCTGTTCATTCGATTTTCATTTTCTTGCTCCTTTTCATAATCCTTTTTTGTCAGCATTATGACGTTGTTGTGATCTTTACAAGGCTGGAAAAGGTGGAGAACTAACCCATGATGAGACAACAATCATTGGTGGAGCACTCGAGCTTTCTGATAAAACAGCTGGTGATGCTATGACTCGTATGTCAGAGACTTTTGCTATTGATATAAATGACAAGCTTGATAGGTGAGTATTCGAGCTTGCAAAAGTACAAGTTACAAAAGTTGTTTACTCACTTTCATGTGTTACTCATTGGAAAGTGGTTCTCTTATGTACAGGGATTTGATGAATTTGATACTGGAGAAAGGGCATAGCAGATTGCCTGTGTATTATGAGCAATCAACTAACATTATTGGAGTTATCCTTGTAAGTTACTGTGATGTATGTAAAAAAAGAAAGTACTGAATTTATTTGTTTATGGTGGAAGAATATTACTTTATATTTTCTGACTGATGTATGTCTATATGTGATATTTAGGTCAAGAATCTGTTGACCATTCACCCAGATGACGAAGTACCTGTAAAGAATGTTACTATACGAAGGATACCCAGGTATTCGCTGCTGGTGTTCTCCTGTACTGAAATTATGAATTTTAAGTTGTTTGTGCAAGCAATGAATGAAGAATGAAGATGATTCATCTCATGTGCTACTGATGCGGTCTGTGTTCTGCTGTAGGGTTCAAGAAAGTTTACCGCTATATGATATATTAAATGAGTTTCAGAAAGGTCACAGTCACATGGCTGTTGTTGTAAGACAGAGCAGCAAGGCAGATGAGCAGAGCACTAGAAGCACCCCATCCAGTAAGTGCCAACGTCATACTCTTATTGATTCCTGAACCTCTGAAATGGAAGTGGAATTGTAATTATAATTCGTGGGACTGTATGAAATATCAGTAAAAGTGGAATTGTTCAAAATTGCAAATTCTTCATTCTGACCCTAAGATCTGAAATTCTGCCAAAAATAATGTCTGGATCCAATGGAATCGAAATTTCTTTTTCCTGATTCTGAGGCAGTTCCTTGTGACAAGCAAATGGGGCTCTCAAATGTCTTGAGTGAATTCTCCAATCTGTTAATCATCTCTTTTGTTTCTGACTACGTTCCCAAATAGATCCTGTTAAAGAAGTAAAGCTTGACATAGATGGTCGAAAGCCCTTTGAAAAGGCTACCAAAGAAAAGAGTTTAAAAAGCAAAAGATCATTTCAGAAGTGGAAGAGCTTTCCCAACAGTGACAACAATTCGACCAGTAGCTCTAGTAGCAGGAAGTGGACAAAGGACTTGGACTCGGACATCCTGGACATAAATGACAATCCACTTCCAAAACTTCTTGAAGAAGAAGTTGTAGGTATAATAATGGAAGATGTGATTGAAGAGCTCTTACAGGTACTTACTATTGCTTGTCCTGTTTGATCCACCAGCTTACTCCTTCCATTCTAATCCTGCTTTTGCATTATGCAGGGGGAGATATTTGATGAGACGGATCATCATTTTGAGGAATCATAACATTGTTATTGCTAGTGAGTCTTAGGAGCCAAATACCCAAATATCTTGTACAACTCTAATTTACTATGTAATGGACAGCTCGTGCCAAGAGTTGTATTACACTCAGAAAGCCATGTTATGCAAATTCGGAAATCTGTTAAAGGAAAACGTTAGGCAGAGGGGCGAGAGAGATTTATTGCAAGATACGCGTATGTATCAGGTTAATATGAAACGATCATCTTCAAACTTGTCTCGGACTTCCATTTCGCATCGTTTTTGGACTCCAGTAATCACCTCAATACATACAAGAGTTTGTTACATAATTTCCGTACAGTGTACCTGTATGGGTAAGAAAATGTAAGGAATATGCCTAGTATTTACGCCTCTTCTTTTCCTTTCTCTTGCTTTTCCTATCCTTAGAGTTTTCTTCAGATCTGTGCTTCTTAGAATTCTTCTTATTAGAGCTTCCCGACCGAGCCTTCTTCAACTTCTTCCTTCTATTCTCATCAAGCTCCTCGTCAGAAGATTCATGAGAATTTAACCCAGGAGGTTTTTCTGGACCATAGACAACTCTATTTTCCCTCACATCAAGGTCTGCATAAAGGTTCTCCTCAGAATCCGGAAAAGAATGGAGATATGGTCCTGTTTCATCCATCCTTGAGCCCACAGCACCTCTGCCACGCTTGACCCTGTAAAACGTTCCAAGCTCAGAACAGCCAATGTATTCATATTGAACTGAGTGCACGTGTGTAACAATGTCTGTACGCATATGCACAGAAATGGGTTGAAGGGGGTAACAACCTTGAATGCAGAAATTCCTCAACATCTTCATCTCGCAAACCTGTATCTTCCATTGAGTTGCAGTTCTCGAATTCTCTTTCCTTTGCCGAAGATGGGGTGTTAGTGCCATCATATGCATATTGCCTTGAGCGTCTTGGGATTCTATCAACACCCATATTTTTACAATTGTCATTAGAATACTTTGATCTCCCATTAACCTTGTTGTCCAGCTCAAGCTCTTTTTGTCGGATACGCCACATTTCATTCACTTCAACGGCTCGGTTTGCTGTCCACAATTCAAAAAATTGAAATCAAGCAAACAGGAAAGCTTGCACAGATATCAGTGGCACAGCATAAGTTATCAGTACAACCAACAATAACCGACATGAAGCATATCTAAGATCGTGAGATCTCTTCTTGAAAAAATAATGAGGAGCTGCTAGAGTTATAATGTATGATATATGCCACGTTTAGGCCTACATGTTAGAAAAGAAACATGTGGGCCCAAACTCTGCACTGCATCAGTTTTTGATGCCGTACGGAGTTTGAAACAACATTCCTCACTTATTTGTGGTATGCTATATAATCAGGATCTACCATTTAGATTTTGATTGCTAATCCTCCAGTCAAATTAGGCAAAGAGAAATAAATTATTTAGCTGGAGCACAATGACAATTAGAACTCTAAAGGTGCAAGGCTTTCCTATTGATTAAACATCTGCTGGTTTTGATATTATGGCAAAAAAATTAGTCAAATCACTTCTGCTAAAGTAATTAGGAAGCAGACTACCTTGCTGAATCCCAAGAACAGTTGCACCCAGGAACCGTGAATTTGGACGGCCCCTCACCTTAGGTTGTTGAAGATAAACTTGAACTCCTTCCCTCTCAGCTTTTTTCCGTAATTCTGCAGCTTCTTTCAGAAGAATTGCAGCAATTTTATTTTCTGTTTCTAAGTCCATCATGTAAAGCAAGCTGCAATAACAAAGGAACAATGTATAAGCACAAGATAAAAAGTATCTGAGACAATAACATTTCCTTGTTGAAAGGACCATATAAACGAAAAGTGTGGATTCATAGATGCAATAACTCATAGAGGTAAATTAGTTCACATTGAAGTACTAATACTGAATGCTGTTTTCACTCAATTACATAAATGAACATGCACTACATAATCACAAGAAAAAAAATAAGCTACGACTTAAAACCTGAAAAATCAAGGAGAAAAGCAGCGTACAGATCCTACAGTTATTTTTCAAGGAACAGAACGTAGAAACTTTGCAGTCAACCACGAAAAGGAAAAAAAAAATATATTTTGGATATCATATGTCAATTCCAGTCTCAAAACTTAATTTAATTAAACCCCAGTCGTAAATATCATCAAATTAAAAAATAAGACAGGAAAATAGGAACTGAAGGCAACAAAGTTTCAAGCTTTCCTTATTTGGCACATAGTTTCAATCCCAAAAACACATTCTAAATTATCCCCACAACTCCGACCAACAGTTCAATCCGTTCCGCAACTCCCATCAATCCCTAAAAAAGAAACAAGTGTACAAACAAAACTCCAAGGTGGATTAGCAGTAAACAAGAATCTAACATAAACCAGATCGAATAAGTAAGAAAAAGAAACTATACAGATGATCATATAAAAAAAATTGAACTTTGAGTAATCAAACAAATGATTTGGCTTTTTAGAGAGAGACGCGGGGGTTTGCAGATGAGTTGACTTACAGGATCAATTAATGGAATCGAGCACAGGCCTGAAACGAATTCGATCGAATGATTTCAGAGCTTTGGTTTAGCTTCGTATGTCTGAGATTTTGGGGAAAAGGAATTTAAGGAAACCCTGATTCTGGAAAGCAAGGGTTAAAGACACGTCTTAGCGGTTTCGCTTAATAAAAGACGCTTCCCTCAAAAAAAAAGACGCTTCGCTTTTTGTTTTTTTTTTTTAATTTTCGTTTGCCTGTTGGTATTCGGAGGTTTTATAGTGGGGACATGGTCTTGGCTTTCCTTAATTAACAAACTTGTAAAAGCTGGGTTAACCTAATCAAGAAAAGGTTGGAGTATATGTTTTTCTGATAGGCCCGCTGCAAAGCCCAAGCCTTTTGAATTCAGTTGTGCCGTGTGCGGTTGTTGCATATCGCCGCCTTTACATACACATCCAAGCTGACACAGTTCCTGGTAGGACTTGCATTTTGCAGTGTTGTTGAGTTAATACCTTGAGAAGAAGATATGTCACTATCCCACTGGCTCTCCACTTCAACCTCGTGCTCTTCTGCTTTTCTGTCCTCACCAATCTTTAACTCCAGGTCAGTATTTTTCACTTTTTCTTTTGATTTTCCGAAACCTATCAGGGGTGCCCTCGTTCGTCCATTGATTTTTGGGTTCTTTTCCCTTTGTAAGCAGAAACCAGCAAGTTTCTCTTCCACCAAAAGATTTTGCAATTTGTAGATGTGTTACTGCACCTCAAGAAGAGAAGACCGGTGTGCTTTTGTTCTCGTCCTTCCATATTCTGTTCATTCTTTTTTGAATTTCTGACTAATGTATACATTTTTTTCACCTTTTATTTTATATTCATTGACAGTTTTCAAGACAAGGGTTTCCCGGAATGTAAACATCGCCAAACTTCAAGCTGGTTACTTGTTTCCCGAGGTCTGTAAACGGGCAATCGTTGTTATTTCCGGTAGTTAAATGAAAACTTGAAAGATGAAAGCTCTGCTGATATTTTGGACTGCAAGAATTTTGACTGTTCACATATGACGACTTCTCATGTTATCATATTCTTCAGATTTTTCTCTTTGTAAATTATATCCCCTTTTTTCTCCTATTTCTGCCTTTCCCTTCCCTACAATCAGTTGTTTATTATTCACGTATAGGTTGCTCGGCGAAGGAACGCCCACTTGCAGAAATATCCTGATGCACGGGTAATTAGCCTTGGAATTGGTGACACTACAGAGCCGATTCCGGAAGTGATAACTTCTGCAATGGCGGAGGTATCATTCTTTATCTCTGTTTTTTTTTTGTCAGTGCATAAGTTTAACACTATTGGTTTTGTTAAATTCTAGATTATATGTCAGTTAAGAGTTAATTTTGTAACTTAGCACAATTCAACTTTGTGCGCAAGGATTCAAGTTCATTCAATAGCTTTCCGTATAGAGGTGTGGCTTCAGACTTGAAAAGGAATCTAACAAACATCTATTGCCTAGAAAATGCTTGCTTTACACTTTCTATACCTGCCACATTACACATGCTCTACTGATATTTTTTCCTTAACATTAATGTTTATGCTAATCATCTCGGGAGTTTGTTCATATTTTCTGCCCCTTTTGGCAGAGATCACGAGAATTATCAACTTTTGAGAAATACAGTGGTTATGGAGCTGAGCAAGGTGAAAAGGTAAGTGGTGCAATTTACGCAAAATGTAGCTGGGAAGCATCACTATCTGGGATAATTGGTTAAATTTATTACTTTTTATTCTTAGGGATAGCAATTAGGTGCTTTTATTGTGCCTGGATAAATTTGTTTGCATTTATCTTTTTGCAAAGTAGAGATCTATCACTTAACCGATATGGTATCTTTTTTGTGGAATATCTGGAATACTATTCTGAACGTTGGCTGGTTCATTACTGAGGGCCAGGGTTAGGATCCTTCTAGTGCAAGGGCATCATTGGCAGGATATTAATTTTCAGCTTCCTGACATTTTAGTCATTTGCTAAACTTGCAGCCATTAAGATCTGCAATTGCTTCAACATTTTATGATGATCTCGGCATTGAGGAAGATGATATATTTGTCTCTGATGGTGCAAAGTGTGATATATCTCGTCTCCAGGTTTGATCGCACATTGACTACTTTATCTTTTCATCCCTGTTTATCTTCTCTCTCTCTCTCTCTCTCTCTCTCTCTCTCTCTCTCGGTTTCCTTCCTAGTTATCTGTCTTTGTGACACTATCGTTTCTTTTTTTTTAATTTCATTTTGCAGGTTATGTTTGGGTCTGAAGTTACTATGGCGGTGCAAGATCCCTCATACCCGGTAATGTTATTTAGAAATGGCACAAAAGTTTGTAACATATTGTGAACTTTCTCATACCCAGTCTCAGTGATGGTTATGTTGTGTTGTCTGAGACCCATTGTCCTACGAAAGGAAATCTTGATACACTTCAAAATTTAAGGGATCCGATGTAAAGTGAAATCTTGCGTTTGCAGCTATTAAGCTTCAGAGTCAAGGCTAAGCAGCCACTTTATGCAAAATGATTGGAAGCAGCACTTCAGTTGCCTTAGGACCTACCTTTGGCTGACTGTTGGTGATTATTACTTGCTTATAAGAACTGGGAGCCTACACTTGGGATTAAATTGTGTGAACTGATCTGATCTGATCAAGCTTGTAATTATTGTTCACAAGTAAATCAGGAAGCAACCACCAGAATTCCATGACTGCTGGATGCACTTAAGACTTTAAATTAAGGCATGTTAGGAATTGTTTCTTCAGTCTTTTGCATATTTCATCTCTCTTATTTTAGTTTGTAATGATATAAATTGACAGCATGTGAATGTGGACAGCAATTGGGTAGTTGAATTCTGATGTTTATAGTTGATTCTTTCTTGTCATTCATATGCAAATCAAATGGACTTCCTCGCAGCTTTGGCATTTTGATTGATCTATTTAATCCCAAGTTAATGGTTAGATCTGGTACCTTTTGTTGTAAAAATCTATGTTGCCGAGCAAATCTTCTAAATTATTGCACTTCCAGATGCTAGGAGCTTGCATACATTCTCTCGTAGTGGTACATGATTATTGGGCTAATCTACTTGGTTATTTAAAACTTCATATACTCCGAGAAAAGAAGATAAGACTTGAATGCCTGGCAACAACTCTTCATGTTTAGTTTCTGATGTTCAATAACTGTCTTAACATTTTGGCAGGCTTATGTTGACTCAAGTGTCATTATGGGCCAAACTGGGCAGTTCCAAAAGGATGTTGAAAAGTATGCTAAGATTGAGTACATGAGGTGTACACCAGATAATGGTTTCTTTCCAGATTTATCCACCGTCTCTCGAACAGATATCATATTCTTTTGTTCACCAAACAATCCCACTGGTGCTGCTGCAACAAGGGATCAACTGATTCAACTAGTGAAATTTGCCAAGGACAATGGTTCAATTATCATCTATGATTCAGCCTATGCATTTTACATGTCGGATGATAACCCACGGTCCATATTTGAAATTCCTGGTGCTAAAGAGGTCATTTTTTTTTATAGTCCACTTTCCATTAAAAAACTGGCTTGATTGTGTTTGTTGTAATTCATATCACTCCCTTGATCATGAGATGATACATTTGATTTATTTGATTCTACTAGCATAAATGAGGTTCTAGTTTTGCTATTATTGCAGGTTGCAATTGAGACATCTTCATTTAGCAAGTATGCTGGGTTCACTGGAGTTCGACTAGGTTGGACTGTGATTCCTAAGCAGCTTCTCTTTTCAGATGGCTTCCCTGTCGCCAGGGATTTCAACCGCATTGTCAGTACATGCTTTAATGGTGCATCCAACATTTCACAAGCTGGTGGTTTGACTTGCCTCTCTCCAGAAGGCCTGAAGGTTACTTTTGTCTTCTAAATATATTCTGCAGATTTTGTTGCTGATACCGAAACGGAGTACTGATTGATCAATCTCCTTGCAGGCCATGCATGACGTTGTTGGATTTTACAAGGAAAATACTAATATAATAGTAGATACCTTTAATTCCCTTGGATTTAAAGTATATGGAGGAAAAAATGGACCATATGTTTGGGTTTATTTTCCTGGCCAAAGCTCGTGGGATGTGTTCAGCGAGATTCTTGAAAAGACCCACGTTGTAACCACTCCTGGCAGTGGTTTTGGACCTGGTGGCGAAGGTTTCATTAGGGTCAGTGCCTTTGGTCACAGAGACAACATTTTGGAAGCATGTAGGAGGTTCAGGCAGCTTTATAAGTAAATCAATTGACCTGGAGATAATTGTAGTCATCTCTAGTCGACTTTTGATTTCTCTGGTTCAAAAACTTGTCTTCGTTGGATTGTATCTTAATGGAATGCAGACAAAATAGCAGTACAAGTTTGCAACGGATCATTTTTTGCAGAACAGGTTTGCCAGAGCTCATATTTCAAGGGGACACCTGCAGAATATGATACGCCACATTGATGATGCTTGGGAACTCGAGTAAATCAGTTTTACCTGAAATTTAGCCTTCTCCAGTCATCTATTTGTTTATGGTTCAAAACTTGTTCTTGGTGGATTGATCTTAATGGAATTCAGACAAGCAGTTGCCATCTATTTGTTTCTGGTTCAAAACTTGTTCTTGGTGGATTTATGGAATTCAGACAAAGTAGCAATAGCGAGTTTGCAACGGTTAGTTTTTCCAGGGAACGCAGGCATCTTAATATGTCAGGTAGGAATGATGATGAGCTGGGTTCTACGTTGTCCAAGTTTGATCTGAAGTCCTTTAAGAGTAGGTTAAATCCGATTAAAAATTTGATCGATTTTGAAGCCTCTTCAAAGCCCAACTCTAATTCAATATCAACTTGGCCTGACTTGACTATCAACTCCTCGTCACGAGTAGACTTCTCTAATCAGTTGTCTATCAGTTGTCTAGTTCTATGTGTCAAATAACTAGAAGAAGAAAAAAGAGAAGCATTCTAGATTTAAAGAGAAAGATCGCAACTTTTGATATTCATCATTTATCAAAAGTAGGCTGTTACAAAGCAGTATAACTGCTAGATTCGTATCCCAAACAATTGGGATTAGTTAATAACTTGCAGTGACGTGCTGCTAATGCTGTGACTGTTCATAACAAATATGTCTAAACGAGACATATTGTAAGTTATTGTTATAAAACCGAAACTAAAATTTCAGAGTATTTGGGAGAGAAGAATTATTCTTATCAATTCATTCATATCTCTCT
>JAOSBM010000205.1:31157089-31176355 GCA_027568955.1 Erythroxylum tenue | reverse complement strand
CTAACGGACACATTCTGTTGAAATAGTGTCATGTTTAAGTCCATGTCCGTTCAACGGACATAAGTGTCCGTCTAACGGACACATTCGGGTGGAATAGTACCCAAAGTGCAGCTTCTGTCCGTTTAACGGACATGCGTTCAAAGGGTAAAATTTTGAGAGTTTGGTCAGGCAGTCAGGTTTTAAGCCTTAATCAGGGTAAGCTCACCACCAAGGTGTGATAGCAGTCAATGTTAGTGTAGTCAGTATCATGTTTAAGAGTTCCAGTCAGCAGCTTCAGCCAGCGTCTCGGGAATGGGCCATCAGTCAGGGTCCATCAACCCGGGACAGTTGGGCCTCAGGTTCGGGGTCCGACAAGTCATCTCATACTAATATAGCATAACCAAGCAGTATAGACTATTAATGATGATTTACATTAAGTACAAATGAAGAAAATGACATTTGATATTTATTTATGAGATAAGTAGTATTAAGCATGAACAAATCACCAAACTCAACATAAACTGCATAGCTTCTTGTAGTTATCCAAAAAATATTCCTTAGTCTTCCTTTCTTATTATAGTTAATTTCATAGAAAAATCTAATAACCTTTTTTTTCATTATGATGAACATCTTGTTCATCATATACTACTTCCACGTCTCTTCTCCTAACCTCTATTGCATAAATATGTTTATATGATTAAGACAATCCTTTCATAACCATATCATATTTTCATAGCCACTCACAACAACAATAATAAACTTTGTATTTATGTATTGTTTAATCACACAATAATCATTCATTTCTAATATTTCTTACTTGGTTACCTACAAATTGATGTTTACTTATATATTACTTGGAATGAAATCATAGTTATACATATCTTGAGACTTGGCTTTGGTATAAATACCTTCATCCAACTGACAACATATAGGAAAATTGGACCTAATTATTCCACTTGATTTTAGTTTCGTTATATTTAATTATTATGATTTGTGCATATGACCTTGATAATATAACTATTATGCTCTTGCAATCTTCATTATTGTCTTGTATTCATCCCCTTATAACAACTACAAACTCGTGACACCTAGCATGCTTTTGGTACAAATAAAATATCACTTCATAACTTTCAAACTTTGTTCCCACTTCCACTTCTATCTTATTATTCTCCATTCAACTATGTGAGGTTTCACTTTTAAAGAACTCTTCTTGTTCTCCAAATCATTACTTATCTCCACTACACAAGTGCATTATAATAAAACTATCACAATTATTATTTTAAAAAACTACCTCTATATTATATAAAGTATGTCATTGAATTATACAACACATACCACTATAATACAAATAACTACACATATCATATAACATTTCACACTAATTAGATGGGTGTCATATTAGGACATTAGCTCTTGCACACAAGGAATGGATCTTCTTTCTTGTTCTTCGTTTTAGATTTTTCTTGCCTCCTCACTTTGGCAACTTTCACTCAAAACAAATACCAATTTTTTTATTTATAAATTGCTAATAAATACCAACAAATCCTCTAGAACTCTACATCTCATATCTCATACAATATATATATGTATATGTATATACATATATATATGTATATGTATATACATATATATATGTATGTATGTATGTATGTATGTATACAACTCTCAATGTGATTACAAATAATGTAGATATTTGGACATTGGACCAATGGTTATAATAGCTAATTATGATATAAAAACTTAAAACCTCACCTTAGGCTAAGCGCAATACTCTAGGCAAGAAAATAGAAATACTAATGGCAAGTGAAAATGATTACTTGCTACGACCATTGTATCCTTACTTGGTTAATAACATAAATACAATAGTAGATCACATACGATAATAGAAATTAAAACACAAAAACTTGCTAAGTTGTTTTACATATTAAATATAGAGGTTCACAATGGCAAGTTTAAAAAAATATGAACATAACAACATAACATGACGAACAACAGGAACAAATAAATTTTCAGTAAAAGAGATTAATAAATTCTTTTAAGTTCTTTGACATGTTTATCCTTAACCATAATTATAATTTTGGATGTCAATTAATTCTAAAACAACAGTAATAATAACTCATTTATACAACACATACCACTATATTACAAATAAAAAACTACACATATCATAAAATTTTTCACACTAATTAGACATGTGTCATACTAGGATATTATTATACATCAATAATGGATCTTCTTCTTGTTCTCCTTTTTAGATTCTTCTTCCCTCCTCACTTCGATAACTTTCACTTAAAACAAATAACAACTAAGTTGGAACTAATGTCAACACCAAATTTTGATTTACAACTTACTAATAAATGCCACCAATCCTCTAGAACTCCTCATCTTATATCTCATACCAACATTACCACTTATGACTCTCATATATGTACGTACAAACTCTCAAAGTTTCAAATTTTAAATGCCAATATGATTACAAACAATGTAAATAGTTATAATAGCTAATTATGACATAAAAACTTAAAACCTCACCTTAGGTCAAGCACAATGCTCTAGAAAGAAAAAAGAAATATTAATGGTAAGTGAAAATGGTTACTTTCTACGAGACTTTTATGCTTTCTTGGTTAATGACATAAATATAGTAGTATATCACATATGATAATAAAAAATGAAATAAAAATGGTCTTGCAAAGTTGTTTTATAGATCAAATAAAGTTCACAATGGCAAGTTTAAAGAAAATGATGAACATAACAACAAACATCACAGGCACCCGGAATAAATAAACTTCAGTGCAAGAGATTAATAAATTCTTTTAAGTTCTTTGACATATTTATCCTTAATCATATTAATTACAATTTTGGCTATCAAATAACTCTAAAAAACATAAATAATAACTCATTTTTCAGATATTCTTTAGTTTTGTATGGAGAGTGGTGATCATTGATGACCATCACTTTACTACCAAAGGTTTTTCTATATTAAAATGTAGTAAATTGAGTAACCATCTTCAAGCATTGAATATGTAATGAAAAGGGGAAGTTAGCTTTGGTTTGATGATTGACACCCCTTCGTATTCTCACTTGCATTGTTGTTATATAATTTTCAAACTTTCAAAAAATTATATATATATTAATTTTTTAAAAAAATTATTTAATTCGAAACATTTATATTAATTTTTAAATAAAAATTATTCTATAAATAAAAATTTTCAAAAGCATTATTATTTATTTATTGATCTTTAATAAAATATGATGAATTATTAGTAAATACCATATGATACATTAAAATAGAATTAGTTACATAATTAATTCATAAAACTAATTTATTTATAACTTTTATTTGATATTTTACTATTATCAATAATAAAATGAAATTATATTATTATTAACAACTAAATAAACTTTTATTGTTTTTTAGAAAACAACACCGAAACTTTTATTGTCATGATTTTTCAAGTGCATTGAGAATAATTGGACATGGAATATTAGTTTTCATTTTCGGAATTTACGGAAACACCCCTAGAAAAGCCGTTAGTATGACCATGTTGTCTGAATTTTAACAAAACATTTTTTCCAACGGCTACTTTCAAATAAGTAAAGAACACAGCTTCGTCTTTTAAATCTTCTCGTACTTCTCGCCATTTCCAGCCAACGAGCAATAAGCGAAGTGCCCACTTCCACTCAACGCTCCTTCTCTCTGTTCCTGTATCTGTCTCTGTTTCTGTGTGTGTATGAAGAGAATGGAGGATCCACTCTCTTTAACTATCAATGGCGAGGAACGAAGCGGAGACGAGTTCTATGAGCACATCGAAGCGCCCAAGTTCGTTGATCTTAACGCACCCGATTCCCATCACCCTGGAGATGATCGCTACTGGTTCTGTTTACGAGTTGGTGAGTGATTTCTCGGTCGTTTTCAACATAGGCTGTGGTAAATTATGGTGGAGTTTGTCTTATGCTTGTCCTTCCTTAGTTTCCAAGTTGCTTATTAGTTTCCAAGTTGCATATCCTCATTTGCGATCTCAAGTTTTGATAGTTTCTTCCCAATGGTTGCTCATATGATAATGTTGGAGGTTTGGAAAAAATTTGGAATTTTGTGTTTATGTCGGTTGAATCTTGAAATCATTTGTTTGATTGCTGAAATTTTTTGTGGGACAATGAAGAAGAAAAAACGATTTTCCTTTTCTTTTTGGCATTCTATTCGATGGTACAACGAGGACAAGTTCGTGTTGACTTTACGCTCTTCAAATTTTTACTTTAAGGTCAAGCATCAATTTAGTTATATCATCTTCTGAAGTTTATTGTTCAGAATCAGCTTTTTTACTTGTTAAGGGTAAGGCTATTAATAAACCTTTCCAGATTTTACACGTCGGGAATTTTACTGAGTTATTGTTGTTGTATCTTCTGAAGTTCATTCTATTTCTTGGCTAAGTGAGACTGGGACAATGTCTGCATATTTGACTCGATATCTGTTGAAATAGTCCTCTTCTGAGTCCTGAAATTTTATCTTGTGGTTATAATGCTCTTCAAGAGCTAACTTTTTAAATCTCATTGTTACTTTAATTGTTTCACAGGATGTGACCAAAAGCACGAGGAGGAACTGGATCCTGAAGCAATTGACAAAAACTTTGTTCTTCGGGTTTGTTTAAAATGCTACAACCCTATTATCTACTTCTCTTATATATCGTATGTTGGTAGTTCAACTGCTGTGCTTGGACTCAACCTTAATTAGTTTTATTCTCCAGGTCATGACTGCAAGAAGTCCCAATATACGCCTTCGAAAAGCATTATATAGAAAAGACAGGTTTGTTGACTGAAGATCTTTCAATAACCATAACATTCTTTGTTTCCTGAGTACTAACTCCGTTTTTCATTTTAATGAATGTAGCACAAAGGTAAAATGTCCACAATCAGTTCCTCCTAAACTGTCCAAGCCTAGAATATCGAGATTGGCCCTGATCTCTTCCATGTCTAAAAGGATGGCTGATCCCAAAGTTTCAGTCAATCCTCATTCCAAGCATCACAAAACTCCCAATACACGGTTGAAGCAATCTTCTGTTAGAACCAAAGCTCAAACCACTCCAGCTAATAAAAAGAGGATGCCAAATCCAGATGCATTTCGGAGTGTTAGGAACCCAAAAGTAGGACCCGTCCTTGTACCAAAGAATAAAGTAGTAGCCAAAGCTTTGGTATTTCATTCACCAAAGAAGAGGCTGAAGACTTCTCTAGAACTGAAAACACCTGTGAAGACATTATGTGAAGCGATGAAGAAGCTTCAGGTCACTGCAGCAAAGAAACACGTATTAGGGTATGATAGACCATTGCCTTCTGATGTTCCAAGAAAACAGTTAAGAGGAAGAGAGGTTAAAAGCAGGGTTTATGATGGACTGCGATGTCAAAATGGAAAAGGCCAGGATGCCAAGTCTTCTAAATGTATGAAGGGTAAGAAAGAAGTGAAGAACTTGTCGCAACATCGTTGCCCTCTGGCTCACGAAGGGACTGAAAATGACTCCAGTGATATGGAGATTGAGGAGAAATCAAGGAAAGGTTCCCTGGTAGAAGTAATCTCTAATCCTCAAGGTGATGAAGGAAATGCAAGCGCAGGGATTTTGATGACTGCAGAAGCCCCAAAAGTATCAATGAATGATAACAGAGATGAAGCCTTTACAGACTTCAACAGAATTGGCTTGCAGTCCCAATCCAATTTAGCAGAGAATGATCCTCATTCACTGCAATCATCAAATTGTGAAGGAAATGGGATCTGCGAAGGAAAGAGTCAAATAGAGAAAACCGAGTCATGTTTGAAGACAAACATTGACAGTGATGATAAGGAGAATAATGGCGAAGTCATGGAGATTGATGACAAGGAGAACAATTCGGTTTCTGACGATAACAGGTAAATAGTTCCTGTACATTTTCTTTTTATTATTCTTCTTTCAGAAGGTTTTATTATAATTTTTCTTCCATCACTTATCAATCGACTTTTGTTCTCTAGGCATTGCGATGTTAACACTAGCCATTTAGGAAAGAAACTTCGTTCAAGGCAGAATCCAAAAGGCACGCAGGTGACTACTACTCACTCATATCTACCATTTTATACTATTACAGGTAGTGTGATCCTCTTTCCTTTCCTGACTTTGTGTTTGCACATTTCAAAATGGTACAGGTAGTTAGAACAATGAAAAAGTCATCTAAAGAGAGCTCTAACATGGATGCTCAAGAATTGAAGAATAAAAAGTCTAAGCCTACAAATCCCAGGCCTTTTAGGCTTAGAACCGATGTATGTAAATTTAATGCATATGCTAGCTAGTTCTTACAATGTTGGTTAGATTTTTATTGAAGATGAATAATATGTTTGTAGGAAAGGGCTGTAAAGGAAGCAAACTTGAAAAAGATGCCTCTGAAAGAAATCACACCATTTTCAAGGTTCCCACAAGGGAACACTGAAAGAAAACATCAAAGTGCAATCGAGGTGAGTTTTCCTTATTAAATGAGATACATCATAAGCTTTTAGTATCATTGTTGTGTTAACTAAATAAATTCCTGAAATTGATTATAGACCAGTGTAAAGAATCGTGAACAGAGCGAATGTAGCAACCAGACATGTGAAACCAATGACAAGACACCTAATACAACACGTACAGATCAACCTGTAAGTCATCTTTTTATTAAGGCAAAGGGAAATTAGCACTTGGAAGCACTCATATATGGCTTGGTTATGTGATCATTCGACTATAGCTTACTTACTATGTGTTAATATTTGTGTAGCGAAAGCAGAATTCCAGCTTGAAAATTTCGAAAGAAAGAAGGGGACTAAAACTGTTCACTACCCCGCAGAGACATACAATTTCTTCGCGGCAGAAACTTGTGACTACACCACTCCATACGGCAGACAAGATGGCTAAAAGTTCTGGGAATGGCTTCAAGAGGGCAAAATCGCCTTCTGTCATACATGTTACAAGCCCTCTAGAGTGGGTTCTTCTGATCCTAAATATCATAATAATGTAGAGTTTCTAAATACTAATATGTAGTGTTCCTGCTGTTGTAGTGCCGTATCAAGTAGTAGTAGAAAGGGTCAACTCGACACAATAAGCGAAACCTCAGCAAGTTCAAGACCCAAGGAAACCATAAAGGCGAGTGAAGGGGGTGGTACTTTCCCTGAAGCCAAGGCTTCCAGGTCATCTCTTCATGGAAAAAGGCTCGCAACAATACCAAAGGAGCCAAATTTTCATGCTGTACATGTGCCGAAGAGCTGCACTCGGCGAGCGGCTTAGGATATTTGCACCAAACTCTTACCGCCTAGTCTAACCTTCATCTGTTGTTGTTGTTGTTGTTCAATTGATTCATTGAATAGTACCTCTTTGCTTGCGCTTCTTCCAATCGTTGTTGTAAACAGCTGTTGCTCTTAGATCACTAGAAAATTTTCTGAAATTACTTTCTTCAACCAATCTTTTGTAACAATCAGTATAATTCTTTCTTTGTATTTGTAAAGTATGCCTGAATTGTGGCCCGTCGTTTCCAAATTATATGACATGTGGTCGAGTCATGTTTTGGTTTCGGACTTTTTGCAAGCATTTGGATGCATTCAATACTGATTGTCAGGCTAAACATGTTCTCCGTATTGTTTTCCGGTACATTTTGAGTAAAATCCTCCTAATTTTACCTATTTATCAAATGTATCTCTAACCCAGTAAAAACTGGGTTGGCGTACGGAAATTTGAAGAAGTCTAATAATACGTAGCTTTATTTATAACTAAAAATAGTTGTTTATTAAATTTTAAAATTAAAAGATATTGAGAATGCATATATTAAGGGAATATATTTGTATTATTTATTAATCTAAAAAAATGTAATACCCCTCCATAAAAATCAGTTTTATTGAATCATATTAAATTCTTAGTGTGTATTACCTTTTTCATAATCCCCTTTTCTTAATCTATTTATGATGGTAATTTTAGTCTGATGTTTCCAATATTTATTTTCTACATTCAATTTGATAATAATTGGTATTAAACTTATTCGGTTAGCAACATCAATGGTTTACGAAAAAAATTCAACGGAAGTGAAGGCTGAGAGGCATAGTATTATCAGTGAAGATTCACCAACAAAATTTTGAAAAAAAAAATGGAAACTATTTATCTAACAAAAAATTACATAAAAGTTACAATTGTGTTAAATATAATATTTTAAAAACAAACAAAAAGTTTAAGGTTTAAAGATTTAACCAAAATTAGGTCGTCACAAAACTAGTTAAAGATTAAATAGAATTAAAGAATTTGAAATATAACTGAAAGAGATTGTCTTTATACTTATCGAAAAATTTGAAATTTAATTGAAAAAAGATAATGTTAAATGAAAACTAATTATTTTATTTGAGTTTATAAGAATTTGTTTATTTACAAAAATCGACCCATTAATTAATAAATTGATTGATTTTTAACAACAAAAATTATTAAAGTAAATTGAACTGGAAAGTTAAAATTGAATTAAAAAATGAAAAGGTTTAAAGCTTTTACGATTGAACCAGTTGAATTGATTGAGTTTTTTAATCATTTATTAAAAATACAAGAAAATGAAAATCTAGGAACACGATAGCATTTTTAACGGTCTCAAGGATCAAATCAATTACAGAAAATTGATTTTAATGTTAAGAAGAAGATAAGTCACTTCTACCTCTTACTTCACTTTTAGAATCTTAGGGTAGTTTAGATACAACTACTGTATGTAAAGATACCGTAAATCTTTACATGCAAACAATTTATCACCCTACAAAACTTGAAAAGAATTTTTTTTTAAGATAGACAAGGAAAAATGAAAATAACGCAATATACGATAGGAATGTACTCCTATGATAACAGTTAAAAAAACTAGAACGAAAGTAAGGTAAAGCTATTATATGTTGTCTCTACAAAGATGTGAGAAGGTATTGATAAAGGAAGAATTTTGGAAAATAAGGTTTATGTAGTAAGACTTCCTAAGATACTAACTGTCACGACCTGAAACGGGCGCGTGACCGGCACGTGAGACCGAGGTTCGAAACTCCAGATCTTATGTAAGCCTACCACTAGCGACAAAATAAATTAAAAACTCAAGAACGCAGCAAGTTCATACAATACAATAACAATAGTACACCCCAAAAAAAAGTTTTACAACTTATGAAATCATGTCACTACGGACGCCACGATACAGTATAATGAAAATAAAGAAATAAAATACACAAACATAGGTAAGTCGCAGCAGACACGTCATGGGAGACATTGCTGTGAAGCTGGTGGTAACTGGCTTGAAAAATAAAGTTGAGGGGAGTCAAACCTCGTTGAGTAAGCTCACATTGTCCTACAATACCTAATGTTATGCACACAGTCATGCATGAATATCAAAATACATCCAATCACATCAACAACACAAATAAATTGTGGGGGAAAATATCTGTAGGACCCTAATCTCCAAGGATAAGCCCTCACATCTCTAAACCTCAAATGGCTACGGGGAGCTATGTATCACCAACAACCCAGCCATGCTCATATACTCATGTAGCCGTAAGGCTCTCTTAATCCAAAGGGGCTGCAGGGAGTCAAGTATAACCAACAGACCAGCCCTTGCTCAAATCGTCCAAAGTCATAAGCATCACAAATAAGGGTTCGATCGGGAGCCAAGCATCAACCATGATCGGCCCATAACATATCTCAATATCATAACAAACAACTCTCATAATCATAACCAGTGCGTATCTGGTCCTGATGCATAACCATCAAATGACACGTCCTACAGATCTTTTCTTCCCCACAATCGAACATAGCAATACATATCAAATTATTAAGCATGCAATTTATCAAGTAAACATTCAGTTATGCAATGACCTATTCGATATAAAGGATTATACTAAAGCGGGTACACATTACTGTATATACGCGTTCGCTATATAAATATATAAGTGTATACACACACACACATACATATGAATGTAGTTATGCATTGCTACATGCTGTCATCTATACCAGCATTGAACAATATTCATTTGCTGGAACAACTATGGTAAAAGTAAGTCGGTATGAACTTACCTGGTAATCGAACTCGTCCATCTGAACCTTCCAATGAGGTCCCGCTTCTGCTATATCTAGTAAATCGAAAGAAAATATCTCAATCAGTGCTAATTAGGAGTTATTAAACTCGAATAACAATTTAGGTATCATTCGAATTATCTAAGTAGTCCATTTATGAAATTCGAAAAATTCTCATATTCTCGCCTAAACATTTCGTGATTTTTAATTCGCAAACTGTTGAAAATCTCACTATGGTTATTTAGAGAAAAATGGTCAGTATAATTTTTAGAAAATTTTTCACAAAAGTGATCAAAATGGTCACCGGAACAGTACCTCCGGTGATCGGAATATTGTTCTGATCACCGAAATATTTCCTCTGATCATTGAAAAATCTTTAGTCTCAAAATTCAACAATTTTTATACCAAATGAAAGCTCTTGATGAATAGAACAACTTTCTCCAAAGCAACATACTCAGATTCTCAACATATTTAAACGAATTGAGGAAAAATGAACTGAAACCTTAACCTCTTTTTTCGTCAATCGGCAGTGATCCAGGGGGCGGTTGGCAACGAGACCATGGGACTTTTGCTCCTGACATCGAGGCGAGTCCAAAGATGGTGGTGGTGACTGACAAAAACCATCAGAAGCGACAGATCGACGATTGATATTTTTTGTCGATTTTCTCCTCAATTTTTGCAACAATTTCGACGACAATGGTGGCTGAAATAGGTATGGTTGTGACGGGCTCATCGAGAGGAAGATATTGGTATATAACATTAACCAATTTGAGTCACCGGCAGTGAAGAATGGTTAGAGAAAGGGAATCGTAAATAGTAACTTTTGGGAGGGGTTAAAATGAAATTATGAGAAAATGGGAAAAAGAAAAAGAAGTCTCTTATATATATAGTACATGGGATGTTACATTCTCTCCCCCTTATAAAAAAATTCGTCCTCGAATTTTATAATAAGGTTTATTAAGGAAACAAGTATGAATACAATTCTCTCATCTCTCGCTCTGTCTCTAAAGTAGCTTCTTCAATGCAACTATTCCTCCGCATCACCTTAACCATGGGAATTTGTTTTGATTAAAGTTGTCGCACCTGCGAATCTACGATAGCCAATGGCTCCTCTTTGTAGGTTAAATTCTCGCTTACTTCTACACTCTATAGTTGGAGTACGATTGGGAATTTACTTGAGAAGCATATAAATATGGAATACTAGAAGGACTTGGGTCACGTCCGAAGGTAATGCTAACTGGTATGCCACATTTCCAACCCTCTCAGTTACCTCGTAAGGTCCAATATACCTTGGAGACAATTTTCCTCTCTTTTCAAACCTCATCACACCTTTCATTGGAGGAGATACTTTAAGGAATACGAAATCTCTGACTTGAAACTCCACTTCCTTACGCTTCAGATCAACATAACTCTTCTGTCTACTGACAGTCGTCTCTAGCCTTTGCTTGATCAATGGGATCTTATCTAATGTGATCTTGATTAATTATGGGTCCTCCAACTGCCTCTCGCCTACCTCCTCCCAACACATCGATGACCTGCATTTTGTCCATACAATGTCTCGTATGGTGCCATCCCAATACTATTGTGGTAGCTATCACTGTAAGCGAACTCAATCAAAAGCAAGTGCCAATCCCAACTACCGCTAAAATCTATCACACACATCCTCAATATATCCTCTAAGGCCTGAATTGTCCTTTCAAACTGTCCATCAATATGAGGATGAAATGTTGTACTAAAATCCAATCTAGTGTCCAACGCCTCCTATAATTTTTTCCAAAACCAAGATGTGAACTTCGATCCCCGGTCTGAAACTATCGATATAGGTACTCCATGGAGATGCATTATCAGATTAATATAAACTGGAGTAAGCTTGGACACCGAATAAGTAGTCTTCATAGTAGAAAATGTGTTGATTTTGTCAGTTTATCTACAATCAACCAGATTGAATCACATCGAGTTCTTGTTTAAGGTAGGCCAACCACGAAATCCATCGTGATCCTCTCCCATTTCCATTCAGGAATTGGCAGTGGTTGTAACTTACCTGAGGGCTTCCGATGCTCAGCTTTTACTTGTTGACATGTCAAGCATTTAGAAACATATTCAACCATATCTTTCTTTATACCGTCCCTTCAATACATATCTCTAATATTATAGTACATTTTGGTGGAACCTGGATGCACATTATATGCAACATAGTATGCTTCCTCTATAATCTCCTCTTTCAAGTTTTCTATACCTGGAACACATAGTCTCTCATTCATTCTGAGGATGCCTTCTTTATCGATTTCAAAATATGCACATCGTCCTTCCTAAACATTATAAATAAGTTATTGAAATTTAAGATCTTGACTTTGGGCGATCCTAATCCTGTCCAATAATACTGACTACCCTGATATTGGCCAGTAATATTCCTGCATTTGAAATCTGAAACTGAGTACCTCGATTCATCAAATCATGCAACTCCTTGGTCAAAACTCTCCTCTCTATTATGATATACGCCAAACTACCTGAGGATTTCCTACTTAAAGTATCTGCCACGACATTTGCCTTCCCTAGATGATACTGGATCGTACAATCGTAATCTTTTAGTAATTACATCCACCTTCTTTGCCTCAGATTTAGATCTTTCTGCTGAAATATATACTTTAGACTCTTATGATCCGTAAAAATCTCACATGTCTCACCAAATAGGTAATGTCACCAAATCTTTAAAGCAAAGATTACTGCTACCATCTCTAAATCATGCGTAGGATAATTTTGTTCGTGTGTCTTCAGTTTTCTAGAAGCATAAGCAATCACCCTACCATTTTACACCAATACACATCCAAGACTAACTCTCGAAGCGTCACAGTACAATTGAAATCCTCTACCTTCCGTTAGTAAGGCTAATATTGGAGCTGAAGTTAAACACTCCTTCTGTTTTTGAAAGCTCTCCTCACAAGTATCGGACCAAATAAATTGGACATTCTTTTGCGTCAATCGGGTCAACGGGACTGCTATCTTAGAAAAATTTTAAACAAATCTTTGATAGTAACCTGCTAACCTAAGAAAACTCCGCACCTCTGTCATGATCCTGGGTTGTTCCCAATTTTTCACAGCTTCTACCTTCCTCGAGTTCACTTGTATTCTACCTTGAGATACCACGTGTCCTAAGAATGAAACACTCTCAAGCCAAAATTCACATTTTAAGAACTTGGCATACAATTGATTTTCTCGTAGTGTTTGCAATACCAATCTTAAGTGTTTGACTGGCTCCTTATCTGTCTACGAATACACCAAAATGTTATCAATAAAAAAACCACAAACTATCCAAGAATGGCTTCAATACTCTATTCATCAAATCCATGAAAGCTACTGAAGCATTTGTAAGGCCAAAAGACATTACTAAAAACTTATAATGGTCTTACCGAGTCCTGAAGGCAGTTTTAGACACATGATCCCCTTTGATCCTTAGCTGATGGTATCCTGATCTTAGATTAATTTTAGAAAATTACTTATCACCTTGAAGTTGGTCAAACAAATCGTCAATTCGAGGTAGTGGACACTTGTTGCGGATAGTCACCTTATTTAACTGTCAATAATCAATACACAATCGGAGAGAACCATCCTTTTTCTTCGTAAATAGTACCGGTGCACCCCATGGCGAAGTGCTAGGTCTGATGAAACCCTTATCTAACAGATCTTGTAACTGCTTCTTTAATTCCTTTAATTCTGCAGGTGTCATTTTATATGGTGGTATAGAAGTCAGAACTGTACCAGGTATTACGTCAATACAAAATTCAATTTCTCGCTCTGGGGGTAACTCTGGTAACTCCTTAGGAAACACATATGGAAACTTCCGAACTACCGGAACGCTTTGGAGATTGATGCCCTCTACAGCTAAATCCCTGACTAAGGTCAAAAATCCTTGACACCCTTGTCTGAGCATCTTGTTGGCCACTACTACTAAAAATATGTTGGAAGGGGTAGTTTTTCTATCCTCCTTAAAGATAAACTCTACGTCCCTTGGAATCTTAAACATCGCTTCCTTCTTTCTACAATCCAAGGTAGCATAATGATGGGATAACCAATCCATTCCCAATATTACATCAAATTCCATAACTGGCAATACCATAAGATTCGCTACCAATCTCCTACCATTAATCTCCATGGGACATTAGTAGTAGATCAAATTTACCTCTATGACATCAATCAGAGGTGTAGATACTGACAGAGATTTATCCATCCTATCTGGTGCTATTTCTAACCTCATAGCAAAGTTAGGCGCCATGAAAGAATAAGTCGCTCCTGAATCTATCAAAACTATAGCTTCTATTTCACATACAAGAATGATACCTGATACCACTGCATTGGAAGCCTATGTATCTTGAGGGGTGAGACTCAACACCCTAGCCTGACCACGGCCTACCTGCTGAGAGCTAGAGGATTGTCCCAGACCGCGACCTCCAAATCTACCTCACAATTGTCTCCCTCTAAGTCCTCGCCCCTACTGGCCACCAAACTGTGATCCCCTTTGTGGTTGTTGAAATGGAGGTTGCACCACACTAGAAGAGGACTACTAATATCCCATCATAGGTCAATCTCTAATCAAATGCCTATACTGGCCACATCTGTAACAAGCTCCTGGTGATATATGACATGGACCCTGATGTCCTCTACCACACTCCTGACAAATGGAAGAAGTTGAGCCCAAACTACTGTGTCCTAAGCTCTGCCCGCTACTACTACTACCTACACCAGGCGTGAATCTTAATCCTCCTAGATGTTTACGGCCATATCTCGCCTTGCCATGAGCTTGAACAACCCTCTACCGAGAACTCCCACTCTGGTTGAACCCTGGCGAAAAGTTTGATTGTTATTGCTGTCGTTGCTGAAAACTAGAGGATCCTACAGAGTGCCTCCTACTCTACTCTCCCGTAGACAAGGTACCCTGCTCCACCAGAATCCTTTCTAATTGTTTGGTCATATCCACTAAGGTAGAGAACTTCTCTCGACAGCTCATAGTCATGCTGATGAAAAGAGGTCCTAGCCCTACCACATATTGGTTGTTCTTCCTCTACTCATCTGAACCAATCTCTGGAGCATAATGACTCAAGTGAATAAAGTCCGTGGTGTACTTGTCCACTGTCCTATCTCAACATCGTAGGTTCAGAAACTCTTATCTAAGCGTCTCACGAGTTGCAAAGGAGAGGAAGTAGTCCATAAATCTCTCTCTAAACTGCGACTAAGTCATTGTACCCAAGTGTAGAAGGATATGATCTCAGTACCAATCCTTATCCATCCCTTGCAGAGATATCTCTACCAGACCCACCAACTATGTATCAGAACAATGCAGCCTCCTGCCTCGCATCTCCACCTCATCGAGAAAATCAATAGCCTCTCGAGGTTTAGTTCCATTGAACTCTATCGGATGAAACCTGGCATATGTCATAGATAATTGCATATCTGACCTCTCTTGTTTTGAGACTACCACTGAAGGAGCTAGCTGCTGCTGCTGTTGCATCATCATCTGTTGCATCATCATCATCGAGTCTCGAAACATAACATTGTTAGCCTCTATCTCTACTAGGAATGCCTGCATATCAAACGCAGATGCCCTAGGAACTCCTTGTGACACCTTCGGCGCGTCGATAGGGATCTCTTGTGTTTTGGTCGTTCTACGCCTACCACACCTTCCAACTGAAGTGGCAGGGCCAGATGTCTCATCCTAAGCTGAGGCTTCATTACGAACCTCTTACTCAAGTCGAGCAAGAAATCGAGCTTGTCTATTCATGCTAAAATTGAAAGCAAGAGAATGGTCAGTACCACCAATGAAAATATGAGCGTACTCTGTAAGAGGTGACTTTAAAAAGGAGTAGATTCCTATATGTTCGTAGTGACAAACCAAAGAACATCCTAGGCCGTAAATCTGTAACCTAGGCTCTGATACCAACTTTGTCACGACCCGAAACGGACCCGTGATCGGCACATGGGACTGAAGTTCGAAACCCCAGATCACACATAAGCTTACCACTAGTGACAAAATAAATTTAAAACCCAAGAACACAGCAAGTTCATACAATACAATAACAATAGTGCGCGTCAGAAAGAAGTTTTACAACTTACGAAATCATGTCACTACGGACGCTACAATATAAGATAATGAAAATAAAGAAAGACATACACAAACATAGCGGACACATGACGAGTCATTGCTGCAAAGCTAGTAGTAGCTAACCTGAAAAGTAAAGTTGAGGGGAATCAGATCTCGCTGAGTAAGCTCACACTGTCTTACGACACCCAATGTTATGTGCACAGTCATGCATGAATATCAAAATACATACAATCACATCAACAACACAAATAAATTATGGGGGAGAATATCTGTAGGACCCTAATCTCTAAGGGTAAACCCTCACAACTCTAGCTATGCATCACCAACGGCCCAGCCATGCTCCTATGCTCTCTTAATCCAAAGGGGCTGCAGAGAGCTAAGCATCACCAACAGACCAACCCTCTCTCAAAGCGTCCAAAGTCATAAGCACCACAAATAAGGGTCCGATCGGAGCCAAGCATAAACCAGAATTGACCCGTAACATATCTCAATATCATAACAAACAACTCTCATAATCATAACCAATGCTTATCTGGTCCTGATGCATACCCATCTCATGGCACATCTTACATATCTTTTCTTCCTCATAATTGAACATAGCAATGCATATCAAATTATTAAGCATGTAATTTATCAAGTAAACATTTAGTTATGCAATGACCAATGCATGTATGCAATACCTAACCCAATGTATCCACTCAGTTAATTCGATATAAATGATTATACTAAAGCAGGTACACATTACTATATATACACACATGCAGATGAATGTAGTTATGCATTGCTACATGTTGTCATCTATACCAGCATTGAACAGTATTCATTTGCTGGTATCACTACAGTAACAATAAGTCGGTATGAACTTACCTGGTAATTGAACTCGTTCGTCCGAACCTTCCAATGGGGTCCCACTCCTGCTATACCTAGTAAATCAAAAAAAATATCTCAATCAGTGCTAATTAGGTGTTACTGGAGTCGAATAACAATTTAGGTATTATCCGAATTACCTAAGCAGTCCATTTATGAAATTCGGAAATTTCTCATATTCTCGCCTAAATATTTCGTGATTTTTAATTCGCAAACCATTGAAATATCATTATGGTTATTTAGAGAAAAATATCAGTGTAATTTTTAGAATTTTAAAAAAAATTGACAAAAATGACCAAAATAGTCGCCGGAACAATACATCCGGCGACTAGAATATTCCTATGGTCACGGGAATATTCCCCTAGTCACCGAAAAATATCAGTCTCAGAATTAAACTATTTTATGCCAAATGAAAGATCTTGATGAGTAGAACCACTTTCTCCAAAGCAACATACTCAGATTATCAACATATTTAAACGAATTAAAGAAAAACAAACCGAAACCCTAACATCTTTTTCTGTCAGTAGGCGATGATCCAAGCGGCAGATGGCGACGAGACCATGGGGTTTTTGTTCCTAACATCAATACGAGTCGAGTGATGGTGGTGGTGACCAGCAATAACCATCGAAAGCGACAGATCAACGATTGGCATTTTTCTTCAGTTTTTCTCCTCAGTTTGTGCAATGATTCCGGCAACGATGGTGGTTGAAATGGGTATAGTTGTGACAGGCTCGTCGAAAGGAAGATATTGGTATATAACACTAACCGGTTTGAATCACCGACGGTGAAGAATGGTTAGAGAGAGGGAATTGTGAATAGTAAATTTTGGGAGGGGTTAAAATGAAATTATGAGAAAATGGGGGAAAAAAGAAGAAGTCTCTTATATATATAGCACACGATATGTTACATTAACTAAGTCCAACTAATGCTTGAATTTCTACTTAACAACCAACTTTGCCAACATGTTTGCTTCATTCTCTGAAGTGTAAAATTTTTCAACAAGAATTTTCGTACGCAATCAATTCCTTGACCTTGCGAAACTTCAAATCCTTCACCATAACGACTATCTAACTGTCTTTCTCCTAATTTTTCTTAGTTCTCTAAAAGGCAGTTGGATCCCTAGTACTGATGGTAAGAGCATATATGACCAAGTCTTCCCATACCTATTGAACTTTCCTATTAAGATATATGAAATATATCTTATTATTTGATTTTAACATTTTTGGATAATTGGACCTATAAAATGTCAATGACAGCTGGACCATGGCTTGTGGTGTGACTAAATAACAATTCTTGTTTGAATTGGATTTTCGGATAATGGTTTAAAGGTGATAGAACTCTATCTTGAGTGTGGGTCTTTGAAGATCACGTTTGAATATGTGCAGAAGTGTATTGTGTGTAATCTAGAGATTGTGTGCTTGAAGACTCCTTTGTGAAGTGGAGAAAAAATGTTGAATGGCCTTAGTGAATAATGAAACACACGTTGATTGGTGTACATGTGTAGCTGTGAATTTCCTTGTGATGACATTCACGTGACTTCAGCTGGGTTAATAGTGAATTGATTTTGAGTGTGTGAAGATTACGTGAGCGAGGGGGCTGAATGGTAGTGTGTGAAATATGCAGTTTGGTATATGCGTGACTCTGTGTTCCTTCGCATTTCGTTGGCTGCATGATTTCTGGAATTTTGAACTGTGTTTGTTTAATTTTCTGGACTGATTTCATGGGGATTGAATCCTGATTTGGTGCTGCAATTTTCTGTCAAGGTTTTCATGACTTTGTTGGAAAGTTTATCGTTGACAATGTGTGTGATTTGGCAGTTGCGCTTTCTTCTATTTTGAGCGACCATTGAGAGCTTCTTTGGTGTCTAGTGTGAGGATTTTGGCAGCTGATTTTTCTATGGTGTTTGCATGATTTTATTGGGTTGTTCATCGTCGATGGAGAGTTAATTTTGTGGTTGCCGTTTTTGGTGTTGGTGTGCAAAAATTCCATAAGTTCTCATTCCTGTTTGTTGCTGTTTTTGTTGTTGGTTTTGTGCGAAAAACTTCAACAGTTGTTGCGGTTGTTGTAACTCTAGTGGATTAATGTTTCGGTGAAGAAACGTTGTTGATTTGAAACTTTTTTATGGCTATTGTATGTAGGATTTTTAGTGAAGATATTGAAGCCTCACAACAGATCTTTCAATGGACAACTTAGTCAGAAACTTAATAAAAGCTGATAATAGTGTAAAGGTCGAGACTCTTCATTGATGGAATCAAGAAAAATAAAAGC
>JAOSBM010000205.1:31125735-31136040 GCA_027568955.1 Erythroxylum tenue | reverse complement strand
AGATGGAGGGACGGAGGTTGTTCAGTTAATGCTTAATTTAGCACGTAGGATTCTTTCCCTGGCTTTCAGAATATATAACAACTCGTTGCATTGATGCCCGTACAATTTGTTTAGTGTCGTCTGCTGAGTTGATGTTTGTTGATCCATTTTTCCTTTGAATACTGATTTTGTTTGAATCCAATGGAATTTTATATCATGAATGCTCTGTAAATATTAAAAGGTACGACTTGTTCGCACTGGGGCTCAGGAAATCTGTCAACTCGGTCCCTTGTGAGAGGCATGGCTAAACACAACCCTTTCACTGTATTTTTCTCCGAAATTCATATGATAAGATTATTCACTTCATGATTCTAAACATAGAAAAGGTGAGGAATTTCTAATTCTTTGTTGAAACGGCTTAGCTAAGCTTATAATAACTCGAGTGATAAATGCTTCCTTCTATACATGTTTTATCTCTTTGTAACTAGAAAATAAAAGAGGGGAAAACTTCACCCTTTCTATCCCAGTTACAGGGAAAAATTATAGTCCTTGAACAACTTTACAAAGTGAAGGGGCTTAAAGGAGGGTGTACAACCGGCGTTCTGGACATTGAAACATTCCCAGTGAGTACATTGAGTGCTATAGTATCCTCCACAACCACAGGTTCAACCTGCATCACTCTCTCAGGAACAATCTTCTCACCTTCAACCTTGGCAAGGACTTCAAAATGCATCATAACTGATTCAGGCTTAGTCCTCCAATCGGGAAATCCCTCCCATGTAATGCCATCTCCTTCTTTAACCTTCTTCTCAATACCAAAACCAATCTTCACAAATGTTTGAGCAAAGACATTTGCCTTCAACAACCTAATCGAACCTTTTTTATTAGCTTTTGGACCCAGCACAGAGGCTAATAACTTCTCGAATCCAACCAAATTTGAGTTTGAGGCATTCACAGAAACAAAAGGCCACATTTTGGTGAAATGATTGGGAGTTAATAGAGCAGTGACCTCTTCCAAGTCAATAGTGGATAGAGTATCAACTGGCTGGAGTTTGGCCAGTGAAGATAACTCTACAAGGCCAGGAGCAAGACGCTTTAACTTCAGCCGGTTACTGGGAACTACAGACGACGAGGAAGGAGCAGCGAGGGAGGTCGGACCTACAATACGAAGTGAAAGAAGGGGTGCCCCTTTACCACGAGAAGCATGGCGAAGCTGTTTAGCAATAGCTAGAAGAGCAGATGCAAAACCATTTCGAGTTCGATTGAGAGGAAGCGGGAGGTCAATGGGGTGGCGCAAGCTAACTGATCTGGCACCGTTCACAGTTACCACAGCACCATCTGCTAACACTACTTTCTTCACAATGCCAGCATCCACATCATGCTGCAGATTACACAACAACCACATTCCATAGTAAAGTAGCAAAATTTCTACAAATAATTTTTTCTTTAAAGCATCAAACTTTAATTCTCATTTCATTCCAATTCAACCAAATCAAACCAAACAAAGGAAAACAGAGAAAACCATTCGAACTAACAGGCAGAATGGAAAACAGCAGATACCGGCAAAGAGAGGCGCATGTCCTCAGCATCTTGGATCCAAATCTCCATGGGTCCGGCAAGCTGGAACGGAGCCAAAACGGGCAAGCCATCATCACGGGTTTTCTTTGTCTCCACCAACCCGCTATCATCATCCTTAAACCTAAAAATAGGCAAATCAACGTAGTGCCATCGGTTCACATCCTCCAATAGCTTGAAAGGAATCACCTGATTCCCCTCCACCTCCACGTCGAATTCGTATGCCACTGAGTGCCCCACAAGCGCCTCCCTCTGATCAAACCCCCATACCTTCAAATCTTCCGCCTGAAACCCTAGTCCCTTCACTATCGCCTCCTTTAAATCCTATTTCAGAACAAAATAAATAAATTAACAAAACTAATCAACCGTTATATAATTCTAATCAAATTACTAACAGAAACTGATGTATGAATAAAGCGCTTGACATAATTCAATGAAATCACTAACAGAAATTGATTTAGTATAGGGAGGCGACGGCGACGACGAGACAAGTGAGTCCGACAAGGGCAAGGTCGTAAATAAGACGAAAAACAGGGCCAAACTGAGCTTCGCTGCCATACCGTTGAGGATAGGAGAAACTGGAGAATTATCTTAACAGGTGCAAGATCCCAACTAGTTTTAAAATTAGTGAAAGAGGAGAATTCTGGAATGTTGGGGACGATGACGTGGAGGAATGGACCAATAAGCGGCATGAACGCGATGCGCTGGAGGGATGTGATTGGTGGAGATATGTTGGCGCTCAAATTTTGGTTACGAAGACGTGGAAGCAACGGTATCCATCTCCAGTTCCCATTAATCCGCATTTACTATTATTTGACGCCTTCATCTGATTTCATTAAAGCCCAAAGAAGACGTCGTTTTATAAATATAAACCGGAGACAAAAACGACACCGTTTAGAACATAAGTAACTTGAGAGTCATTTATTAAAAACCAAAATTGGCGTCGCCCGGACTCGAACCGGAGACCTTCAGTGTGTTAGACTGACGTGATAACCAACTACACCACGACACCATTTGGTAACCGACTACGTCACGATTATACTAACTAATTCGTTTATATTGTTAGAAATAGAATAGACGTTCCCACCTCATTTCTATATCTATTGGGAAAAGAATGTGAAACCAAAACGGTAGGAGTAGGAGGAGATGGACGAATGAACTGAATTATTATGGCATGGTCCCTACTCCCTACGGGGAAGGGTACGAGGGACAATCATGTCTTTATGTGGTCAAAGGTTCTAGATAAGTCGGTGCCTACATTTTTTCATACCGCGTCAACAACACAATATTTTTCTGTTATTACTTATTGGACCTCCATTGATGTTGTGTACATATTCCAACAACTAGAGATTAAAATCAAAAAGTCGGTGAAATTTTCTTACCCCTTTATCCACCGTCACGTGTTCGAATCCTAACCAATGAGATCATTCCTTTTGAATTTAATTTTTTAAAGTTAATAATAATAAAATTTTGACTGAATTTTTCATTTCTGTTTTTTATTTATTCAATTTTATAATTAATTTAAAATATGATAATTATTTATTAAATATATTTAAAATTCGTACTTTTTAAAATTTTAAACATAGTTATTTATGAGATAATTTTTGTAAATAGAAATTATTTAGTCTAAATAATAACATGAGTTTAAATAACTAAAACACATATTGATAAAAAAATTAGTTTATAGATAACAACTTTACAAGTTTTATACTTATTTAATTATTTGTTTCAATAACATATATAGAATTTTTAGTAATAAATATTATATAAAAGAGAATAAAATAATATTATTTATTTATTTAATTTATAAAATTCAAATTCTTAAGATTATTAATATTTAATTGTTAACAATAATAAAAGTGTAGTTAAATATGACATTAAGAATAAAAGATAATTGTTAATATTGAAAGCCTATTAACAGATTAATATAACTCCTGCTCAACTAATTAAGTCACCCATTTTGGAGCCGTCCTCCAGTATTGCTTCTACCAATTTAGTGAATATATAAAATTAATTAAGTTGGTCTCATAAAATAGTTTAAGTTATTGCAGTGAAATAGTCATTTAATATGATATCAGAGCCTTTGTAATTGTTAATTCAAATCCTACCACCCATCTATTATTCAGTACAAGATTGATAGAGTGAACCTGTGTAAGTTTTAAACTCAAAAAGCTTTCACTTAAAAAAATGTATCAGCGAATATATAAAACCAATTAAATTGACCTCAAACAATAACTTAAACTGTTACCATAAAACTGTCATTTAACAGTATAATATACATATGTCTTAGGTATTAATGTCTTCAACCCCGAAAAGCAGCCTCTCGTTCACAAGTATTGATCATGACACCATTTGGTATGACCGGTCAAAGGACTGTGCTCCTTGGATTATTTAAAGCTCGATAGCAATACTGGAAAAACCAAAAGCAGCAATCTTGCGAAGACCAATCAAGTTAATTGTAATTACCTAACGCAGGTTCCTCACGATGAGTGGTGACTAGTAATTTTCATGTGATTGCTTTCACTGGGAAGGATGATGCTCAATGATAGAGATGTATGAAAAGTCATAGCAAGATCGCAATCTTTTGTGGGGACTATGCGTACTTGTTAACAATTCATTACAAAACAACCGCAGCAAAATTTAACAATTTATGTCCAATTTATCTCTAATGCAAGACTTTTATGATATTCTCCAAACTCGTCATAATCACTTCCCCTGTCGGCGTCCACTTGTAAGCAGTTGTACGGATTTCTTAATAATGGAGTTCTCGTCAAAATTACTCCTCGTCTTGGTTTTTTAAATTCTCTTCCGGTCATCTTTCGCATACAAGGAAGAGGAAGATAAAGAGTAAATAATAAATCCGTGACGTTTCAGACAGAGGACTGTCTTATAAGATGAATTTAGTGCTGAATGAATTTCAAACTAATCATCCCAAAACAGCCATCAAAATGGTTGTTAAAATCAACAATTATCTGGAAGATAGAACTCTTTTTGAACTGTTCAAACTCTCAGGCTGGCAAGTCTGTGTTTGAGTTGTGGAAAATAACTTGGAAGGAATTTCAAGGGAGAGTGAGAAAGTGATCGAACATGCCGGATTTTTCAGCTTACAGATTGCAACTATTGAGGATGTGTTAACTATACCGAGGAATATGTACAGGAAAAAGGTACAAGAAGTCACAATGATTCCATTCATTTCAACCAAACTGTTACAAGCCACAGGATACTCAAGAGAAAGAGGACAAGAATGCCTCTAAAACATTAATTGAACAAAGTACTGCAACAAAGGCCTATTCCCCTGCTCAACCATCTTAAAAAAAGCCTATACAAGCTGAGAAATCTGTCTCTTTTAAACAGGTAGGTAATAGAACTTGGCCAACAAGTTAACCAAGAAAAAACTGATCAGGAAAACCCCCCCTGCAAAATGGATCCTCACAGCAAACAAGCTTTAAGGCAATGGTTTAGGAAGCTGGAGAAATTTAGACCTTGTCCACTATCCTTACTAAAGAAGCTTTTATCTTTTCATATATTTATTTGGGAAACATCCATACTATCTTCCATCACTGGAAGAGGTTAAAAGGGATGGAGAAACCAAACTTGGGATTATTTCACATGAACTTGAAAGCTAAGCGTAAACTCTTCACTAGATCCTTCACTGACATGTTGAACTCTGCATCCATCTGCAGCAAGAGCGCACAGAATTGGGTTACATGCATAATTGGTAAAGGAAGAGGAGATTGCCAGCAAACATCTTAAATTTTGTTATTTCCCAATTCCCAATAACATTATAGGAAAGCAAGATACTTACCCGAGCAATAATAGTGATGTCGAAAGAAGAAGTCCCAAATGTATGGGCGCTACTATTAGTAATTGTTAGGTGGAGCTTCTCAATTTCAGCCACTGTCTTCTCAAAGATCCCCTTCCTTTTCTCACAGTGAATTCTTATAAGGACATCCTTGTCACAATATCTTGCCTCAATTTCAGGTAAAATCTCTTCAAGGGGTTCTTCTGAGGAGGAAGAGTTGTCATCATTAGCTAAGAGCTGAGATTTCTTCACAGTGACCACTGATTCCATGGTCTTCTTCTTTGTTTGCTCCTCGAGTGTCTTTACCTTCTCTTGTAATTGTTTCAGGTACTTTATAGCATCTCCAAGCACAGAAACTTTGTCCATCTAAAATAGGAAGCTCGCTTAGTCAAAATGTACAAACTTGGAAGTTATTTGCTGATAAACAAGGATGTCCATAAGTAGAATTTGATACCTTTTTGAGTCCAGGAACTATAGCAGATAAAGCTATGAACCGCTGACTGAGCTGTTCTCTGCGCTTCCTCTCTGCTATAATGTGATCTTGACTTTGAGAAAGTTTAGTGTTTGTGCTAATTCTCCTAGCCTCTTGGCTAGCCTTAAAGGCATAATTTTGGTTCATAAAGGAACCTTGGGATGTCAATATATCAGAAGGTGAAGTACCTATGTTTTTGAAACAAACCGTCTCCTCTTTAGGCTTCACTACCCCAATTCCATTAGAGTGGCTTGAATCCGTGAAGGAAAGAAAGTTAGGAGAAAAAGCAGTTTCTGGGCTTGACAAGATATTAGTTTTGCATGTATTAAAGCCATTTGGTTTCAGTTGCTTGGTGGGTCTTATATTAGTGGTTGAAGTATCCATGGAGGTTTTGATGTTAAAAGTTGGGTGAGACAAAAGGTATTGATGCATGTTCTCTCCAAAGACAGCTGCTAATGGTGGCAAGCTTACATCATCAAAGGAGTTCATATGCCATTGGTTGATGAAGCTGGTATCATCCATTCCCTGCGAATGATCAATGTCTACACAATTAAAACAGCGAGTACAAAGCTCTAAAACTATTAATTCAGTTCATAATCAGTGCATGCCACAGTAGATAAGGCTTTATCAGTCTAGAAGTAACAGGAGATTTGTAGTTGGCTGACCAACTCATGTAAACCTCTGACGGAAGATATCTCCATGAAAGAAACAATTCCTTCCGATAGATAGAGCCTGCTGGAAAAGCCACTTAAAACATGTTAGCTGGGGGAGTTTCACTGAACAAGATATACATCAATCGATCGCGTCTGCAGATCAACAATAATTAACCATTATTTGCAGTAACACAGATGCGACATGTAACTGAAAAAGGAAGTGCATATAAGCAACACGGAAAAACAGGAAAGATAAATATAAGTATCTCCTAGAAGAAATGATTTGGTCTGACAATCTTAAGGAACCTTATAGCAATATAAGAACCTTAATGCTGCTGTCATCAGTAGATAAAGGAGACAGCAAAAGTACAGTAGCTGGAACTCTCACCCTTCAATAATAGCCAAAAGCTTTATTTGTCAAACCTCCACAAAAACAGGAGAGGGACTTCTTTGGTTCCCTCTTCAAATTTTTATACAACAGCTCTTATGTTCCCCTCCCTCACGGGTGATTGATGTGAATAGTCCACGGAGTTCTGATCATTATGAGTTGTAACATTTTAATATAATCTAAGTGGGTTGTTTTTGTTGACAAACAAATACCTATTTGCAGTCCCCTTTTGTTGTTTTGCAGACTTTAAGGGCACAGCATGACCAACTAGTCGTTGACATTTTTATTCATTCAAAGGTCTGCTAAAGACAAAACAGCCCCAATCAAACTTGCAAATTCCCATATTAAAGCTTGCAGGAAGTAGCTGAGAAGGATTAAGAACTTTATTATAATATATAACTCTTAACCCGAATTAGTCAATAATAAAAAGAGTTTAAGCCCATTTGGATTGAGACATGTCAATACTCATTATGGGGTTGGTTTAACTTGGAATCATTCTTTGACTTCTTGTAGCTGTGTGCCCAATAGGATAAGGACACGACACTAAGAATGGTAGCCTTGACGGTACACCAGTTGAAGGTTGTGCTGATGGGTGGGTGTGGCCTGTCAAGCCGACCCATAATGAAGGTGGCTCATGCTTTCTCCCCCATTACCATCCTTGTGTGATTAATTTGGTGGCCCTGTTATGACTTGTGAGTGTACAACTTCAATTAGAACTTTAAAAAAATTCTATTGTAATTTCAAGAGGAGAAACTATAAGAATTAACACTTATGTCTCCTAAATTGAGTCGACAGTTTGTTACCTCAACAAGAGGCAGAGGGAACAGAAACACAAGGGAGACGATGGTGTTTAAGGGGAGTTGAATATTGAAATGGGAAAGGAAGGGAACTGATAAGAAACAAATGCCAACAAAACTCTTATAATGTAAGCCAACTGGTTTCACATCACTGCGGAACTCACAAGTAATACTAGGCAAGTGTCTTCTATAAATTCATGTGCACGAGCCAGAAGGAATATGTATTAATCTGCCTGATCAACATGAGACTGTTTGTTGGAAATGAGGTAATCAAAATGAAGGGTGAATTTATAAACAGTAGACAGTCTGCATATCAACATGTAAGAAACTCGTGGAGTATGCCTAGGCAGGAATATGTGAGGAGAACATCCTGCAATTCTTGCAATCTGATCAATTTACGTTTAGCAATAACGTCAATGAATTTATTAGCCCAAGGAGAGCAGTAGAACCTCAGTCTAGCACAAGACATACAGAGAAACATGGAACTCCATGTGGCAACCTGAATTTGAACCGAAGCGCCATCTACACCTACAATTTTTCGTTAGTTCAACAGTAACGTACCAATTTACCAATTAGTTCAACATCTAATATCAGAGCAGTTGGTTCGAGGAAGGGAATTAACGGTGGAAGGTACACAAGGGTGCTGAATTGCGTAGAACTGCAGAAAATGTGAAGAGTTTGATGGAAGCACATGAAAAGAAAGTTTTCTTTGATGAGAAAAAATGTATTTCATCATAAATTGATCTGTACAAGAGGAGTGTATTTATGCTATATAGGGACAGCTTATTTGATACTGTTGTTGTGTGTGTGTGTAATAGAAATGCCAGCTAATGGCTGGAAACTTCTAGAGCTATGTATAAAAAGACAAAAGAGTAAAAACAAACTTGCATGTAAGGTCTAAGTCCGAATTTATCTTTGTGTGGGTCAGCCCACTCCCTTTCTCTTGTCTCTACTCCAGTTATCATACCCTAGCTCACTTCACTCTCTTATCTCATCGGGTAGGGTTGTTCTTGGGTGATCCGAGATTCTCATCACCCCCCTTTCAAGTCGAAGCTTCTGGAAGGCAGATAGATTCGCACTTGAGAGTTAGATAGTTAAAGACTCGTGCGGTGAGGAGCTTCGTGAACAAATCCGCCAGTTGGTGTTTGCTGTGGACATGCTGGAGATCTGAAAACTCGAGGTTACTGTGTTGCGTACGAGGTGGACGTTGATCTCCAAGTGCTTGGTCCTTTCGTGGAAGACAGGGTTCTTCGAGATGTTGATCGCCGCTTGATTGTCGCAGTATAAAGATATGGCCCCTCTGCTTTCAATTTGAAAACATCGGAGTAATTGCACAACCTATTTTAGTTCGCACGTAGTCGAAGCTAGGCTTCGGTATTCTGCCTCGGCTGTAGATCTACTAACGGTCATTTGTTTCTTTGTTTTCCACGATATGGGAGATTGTTCAAGGAACACACAGAAGCCAGTTAGGGAGCGTTGACTGAACACGCAGCTGGCCTAGTCTGCGTCGAAGTAAGCGGTAAGTTTTAGGGTTGAGTTGGATGAGTAGAATAGGCCTTGGTGTTGTATTCCTTTGAGATATTTGAGGACATGTATGACTGCTTTCCAATGGGGCTCTCTCGACGATTTCATGAATTGACTGAGTTGTTGTGTGATATAGGTAAGGTCGGGTCGGGTGAAGCTCAAGTACTGTAGTCGGCTGACAATTTTGTGGTAGAGTTCTGGATCTGTGAGCAGTTCGCCTTCATCAGTGGCGAGTTTCTGTCCAGGGACTATGGGTGTAATGCATGGCTTACACTCTAGTAAGTTTGTTTCTTGTAAGATGTCGTTTATGTATTTGCTTTGGCTGAGTAGCATCCCCTTGTCCGATCTAGCTATTTTGACACCTAGGAAGAACTTGGCATATCCTAGGTCTTTGATGGTGAATTCTCTGTGTAGGGCATCCTTGATGTTGTTTAGGTTTTCTTCCTTGGCGCCTGTAATGAGAATGTCATCCACGTAGATGATGAATGAGATAAAATTGTTGCCCTGGCCTTTAGTGTATAGGCAATGGTCAACTTCTGCTTTGTCGAAGCCTAAACCCTTTAGTTTTGTGGTAAGCTCTTTGTGCCTTTGTCTTCCCGCCTGTTTGAGACCATAGATAGACTTCAATAATCGGCAGACCTCTCCTTCCTTAGCCTTTTTGTAACCCTGTGGTGGTAGCATGTAGATTTCTTCCTCCAAGTGGCCATGTAGGTATGCATCATTAATATTGTTGGACCCCGCTCCCGAAGCCCAACCTTGGTGTCGGACCGCATTCCCGGAGCCCAACGATTCGATTCGGAATCGAAAAGCGTTAGCAGGTGACCACTATTAGGGTTATCCTAACGAACCCTAAAGGGTACGAACACATCTTAAGAAGACCACAAAACGAGATTCGGGTTCGAAAACGGTCAAAAACGCGAGATACTAAAGTTGACCCGAGCATGTCCGTTAGACGGACATGAATTGGTCAAATCTCCTAAATCCACCCGAGAAGGTCCGTTAAACGGACCTCCATGTCCATTTAACGGACATGGATTAGGCAAGGGGTTCAAAACATCCGAGAATGTCCGTTAAACAGACACACATGTCCGTTAAACGGACACACGCTGAACAAA
>JAOSBM010000205.1:31095267-31108453 GCA_027568955.1 Erythroxylum tenue | reverse complement strand
AAACCATCTTTTCTATTTCTCTTAAATTCATGAATTCTTATTTGACTTCTTATTTCTCTTATTTCTGAATACATGCATAATCATAAACAGTTCCTTACTTAGTCAAAAAGATTCGGGGCCTAATATACAGGATAATATCTGAAATGAGTCTGGTATCCATAAGGGATACGAGACAGTAAATAGGCACTCGATATATATATATATATATATATATATATATATCATTACATGTATAAGGTGAATGATTGTGAAGAATTACTGAATTGTATTGATATAGACATATGCAATGTTTATGTACATGATGATGATATGAATGACTGGATTATTTTGAAATTACTATATATATATATATATATATATATATTGAGATTTGGTATACAAAACTGAATGATGTGATATATGAGATTTGATTCTGAATAATGTGATATACTTGTGAATTTAGTTATATACTTGTGATGTTTGTGTTCTGACTTAAGTGAGCACATTGATGATGGTTCACTCACTAAGTTCTCAAAACTTATCAAAATTGCAACGTTGATTTTCAGGTATTGAGGAGACCTAGCTTCTAAAGCAATCTAGTTGAAGGCTAGTATTATCGATTTTGAGAACAAGAAATGACTCAAAGGTCTGGTCAGTTGATATCTGAGGAGTTTAGATAGAATGTGTTTGTTTAGTTTCTCATTTTATGTAGAAAATTTTGTATAGAACAGTGAACTCACAGATGTTTTTGTAATGTAAATATATGGAGTGTGAAATGTAATGCTACAGTGTAAGTTATGTTTTGTTAATGAAATGGGAAAAGTTGATCCTTAAAATACTTATGTTTTTGTGATGCCATAATAAGTTAATATGATTGCTCTAACATGTCATTCTCATAGGATATGTTCTCGGATGTCTTCTAGATATTCGGGCACAACTCCATAGTAGTGGTGTGTCACATGTTCATTGACAGAGGTTCCTCTAACCATATAATAGGAACATAATCCATTTTTAAAGAGCTTAATGAGACTCAAAAGTTGAAGGTCAATCTTTGTGATAACAAAAGTATTGAAGTTGAAGGAAAAGACACTATGACCATAAATAATAACAGTGGTAAAATTAAGTTTCTTGACAATGTCCAACTTGTTCCTACTTTGGAGCAAAATTTATTAAGTATTGGGCAATTAACGGTTAGTGGGTTCATAGTTTCTTTTCTTTTTCTTTTTTTTAATGATGCAGCTTGTGTAATTAGAAATAAGAAAACAAGAAATGTTGTTGATAGAGTTAAAATGACAAAAACATACATTTTCCTATTATAAATGTCCAAGATGAAAAACTTTGCTTTAATTGTCAATGTGTACAATGACATATGGTTATGCCATTTGAGACATGGGTCTGTCAATATCAAGGGGCTAAAGTTACTAAGTCAAAAAGGTATGGTTTATCATAAAATTGATTCATTGGCTTTATGTGAAGGATGTATATATGACAAATAAATAAGAAAGCCATTTCCTATAGGAAATGCTTAGAGAGCTTCTAAATTCCTTGAATTAATATATGATGATTTGTGTGGACTCATGAATATAGAGCCATTTAGTGAGAGTCGGTATTTTTTTTACTCTTTATATATGATTTTAGTTGAATGAGTTAGGTTTATTTTTTGGTGAATAAATATGAAACTTTTTAGCCTTTTAGAAAATTCAAAGCAATGGTTATAATGAATTTATTTACAATGAATTCACTATTTTTTATGAAGAAAATGGTATTTGCAGGTAGCTAACTTTCCCCTACACTTTAAAGCAAAATAGAGTTATTGAGAGAAAAAAATCAAACTTTAAAAGAAATGACAAGAAGTCTATTACAAGTAAAAGAGCTTCTTAATCGATTTTAAGTTAAAGTTATAAAAACTTCGATATACCTGCTAAATTTATCTATAAGAAAAACGATATTGAATTAAACAACATACAAAGCTTGGAAAGGTAGAAAACCTTTGGTAAGCTATTTAAGAATTTTTTAGTGTATTACTTACGCTTTGTTGAGTTTTTGAGTTCATCACAAACTTGATTAAAACTTTGAAAAGTATATTTTTGTTAGTTATTAAACTCATAAAAAAGCATATCAATTATATAATCCCCTTAGTGGAAAGATGGTTGTTAGTAGAAATGTAATATTTGATGAGGAAGCAAGCTGGAATTAGAAAAAAGATGGCAGACAGATTGAAATTTAGTTTCCATTTGTTGGGAAAATGGTCTAAGTTGTGACACCAATCAATCATGTTTGTCCTCAACTTCATTGAGCTCCTCAACTTCGGAATCTTAAGCCTTATCACCTGAAAAATTAGCCACTAAAACTCCACAAATAGCTACTGAAATTAATGAAGAAGATTTTTGTTTAAAAAAGGCTTGCTTCAATGAAAGATTATGAAGTGATTGTAATTGAAATTTTGAGTACTCTTTTTGATTTGTTTTTGTATTCTGACTTTATAACTTTTGAGAATGTTGTTAAAGAAAAAGTATGGCAAGATGCAATGAAAGAAGAGTTGATGACAATAAATAAAAATTAAAATTGGGAGTTAGTGGATCCACTTGAAGGAAAAAAATGTTTAGATTTTAAATGGGTGTTCAGGACAAGGTATAATATGGACGAAAGTTTATAAAAACATAAAACATGACTTATGAAAAAAGCTTATGCATAAAGATATAATATTGATTTAAAAGAAACTTTCTCTCCAATGGCTCATTTTTTAAATTATTAAAATTGTATTACCATTGACTGCACAATTTCATTTTCCTGTTTATCAGTCTAATGTTATATCTACTTTCTTAAATGGAAAATTATATAATGAAGTGTATGTTGTTAAACCATAAGGTTTTGAAGGAAAAGAGGTCATATTTTATAAGTTGAAAAAGGCTTTTATAGGTTAAATCAAGCCCTCGATCTTGGTACGGTAAGATTGACAACTACTTTGGTAAGATTGGCAACTACTTCGTATAAAAAACTTCACAAAGGAGTGAGAATGAGCCTACATCATTGTTTGATACGGAAGGTTATGGCAAACAAAGATGACGATGATAAAGCCTTGATTGAAACTACTTTTGCCTAGTCAATTTAACTAATACGGCAAGAAAGAAATAAAAGAATACATCGTCAAAAAGCCCAGCTTGCTTAAACCCTAACATGTCTACTTAAAAACATGGTAAAAAAAAATGTAGTTTCTAACGAAATTAGAGATATAAAGAATAACAACTTAGCCACCTGCTAGGGACTGGAATGACTCAACTGTTGGGGAACAGAGGAAAAAAAGACAAATAAAGCAGAGGAGTAATTAAGGATACTACACAAACTTGTTGTCTTTTCACTCAAAATGAAACCAATAGTTTAGCTACTTAAATAAACTCAAAGAAAACCAACTAAGCTAAAACTAAGCAACTAACTAGGAAGTGGGTAAATAGCCCACGTACATCACTGTCACTACTTAATAGAAAATAAACATGCTATTTGACCAAGAGTTACGAACCCACTAATAACTAACGAACAATTTTGAAGCATTTGTGAACACTCCCCCTTACTTCAAAATTTCGCAGATCTCTCTATGATGCACTTCTCGCCAACAACTATAAAAAAGAGTTTCTTTTTGTGCCTTGTTGTTTCTTCTTCATTTTGCTACAGTCTTTTGTAAATGCCTAAACCTCTTGCACTTGAAGAACTGCGATTTTCCTTTTGCCAACAATCCTTTTCTTCATGGCTAGGCTTCTTATAATTTGCATATTGGAGAATTTTAATTTTATCCTTTGAAGAGGAACTCTTGACCATGTATGCTCCTCCGACTTTATCACCATTTTCTCTGTCCCTTATTATTCTTCTTTAGTAACTCTGATAAGTTTATATTTGATAGATCTTTAGTAACGTCAAGAGATGAAATTTTAACTCGTAACTTTCGAGGAGCGTCATAAGAAGCTTGTCTAGAACTCTTTGAGTAGGAAATTCTTCATCAAATAACTTAATTTAATTGACAATGGACATAAGTTTGCTCCAAGTGCAAGAGGTTTGGGCATTAACAAAAAGACTACATATTTCAAAATGAAGAAGAAACAAACATGACACAAGTGGCATAAGAAGAAACTCTTTTTTAAAGTTGTTGGTGAGAAGTGTATCATGGAGAGATGTGCTCCAATATCTATAAGTTGATGATAATGTGCATTAACAAATTTGAAGACGGTGATGAGAAGTGCATTACATTAGGAGAGAAGTGCTCCATCCATGAAATTTTGAAGCAAGCAGCACTACAAGAAAAATGAGATTTACGACAGAAATTACCAACGAAAAATGAAAGATTTCTGTCGGAAAGTGAATTCGGCGACAGAAGTTAAAGACGTACAGAGGTATCAGAGAAATGGTTGTAAGTAATATTTAGCGACGAAAATTATAAATTTCGTTGGTAATTTTATTGATGGAAGTGTTTTTCATCACTAAATTTAGTGACAGAATATGACACTTCCGTTGGTAAATTTACCGACAGAATTCGAAATTTCCATCGCAAAGTTAGCGACAGTAAATATTCGAGAAAACTATCAGAAACATTAGCGATGACATCTTGTACTCTGTCGGTAATGTACCGACAGAATATACAATTCTGTCGGTAAGTTTACCACTAAATTTACTGACAGATGTTGTTATTCCATTGGTAAATTCAGGGATATTATTTTTAAATATTTTCCTACATATAATTTGTATATTTAATTTTGATTGATACTCTTGTCATTGATAATTAATTTCTACAGCTATCTTTTGATAATATTTGAATTATTTCTACATTTAATTTATCTAAAGAGTAAATTAATTGAAAATATAAAGTAAAAATTACCTTAATTGATAATTAAAAAATTATTATCTACAATAAAAAGTATCTAATTCATACAAAATGACTAAGCTATGCAGCTAGTGAATGCGGATGCTCTGATTGTTGCGATGAGGTGTTACCCCTCCCCTTTAACTCATTCACCTCATTACGAGGCTAGGCTATGTACTTCATCGACTGTTGCAACTAAGTTGTCAGTGCCTGTACTGTGCTCTGAAGCTCAACGACTATCTCATTGGATGCGAACCGCCTACTGGATGCAGCTGTACTGGATGCGAAGGATTGTGAATAACGTGTTCACAAATGATCCTAAGACGAAGATCCTTCCACGACGATCTTTACCACCCACTGCATCAAGATATGTCTGACTCTCATCAACAGTTTGAGAGTGTTGTGACTGTCATTCAATGCTTTCTTGTATTTGGTCCTATAGGAAGCAATTTTTATGTTAATAAGTGATAATTATTAAGAATTAATATTAAAGCATAAATTTGACATACGTTAAGTTCTCTTTATCAGGTATTAACGAAGGTCACACCATCATGCTTCTTGATATGGGTGTGCAAAAAGAGATGGCACAAGGTATAAATTAATGGCTACCCCCTTCAAACTCATCCTCATTTACTGATGAGTTTACTTCATTACCCCTTGAGGTGCTACAAATCAATAGCTCCCCATATTGTGTCCACTCAAAATAATTTGAAACAAACCCTTTTCTTAACAAATGGACATTCACTTCATTAATAGGAAGAAAACGAATATGTTTGCACTTTTTACATGAACATCTGATCTTTGGGTCATCCATATATGTAGGTTGAGAACATAAATAGTGAATAAAAGCTTCAGCTCCCTCAATAAACCCAGGATTAATGAAACCATCAGGTGTTAGTCATCTATACATCCAAGATCTATTAACACTACTCATTTCTACAAAACTGATCATTTAAAAAAGTGATTTCATAGTTAGTGATAAGCCTCATAGGAGCCACGTCACAGGTTTCCAGCCTATATACCATCCTGGGGGGTTTATTATGTATTGTATCATCCATAAGATCTCAAACTCATTCCACATACAGTAACTACTTATATAATTCATACATGTACTCATCAATGATTCAAACAAAACCCAAACATAAATACTTACACTATTAAAGAAGAACATAAAAACTCATTAATGATTAAAAGAATATTATAAACAACAACACAAAGTTAAGACCTCATTTGCATTCACCGAAAACCCAAACACAAATACTTGTATTATTAAAGCAACACATATAGTAGACATTATTTGGACAACTTACCTGGATGGACAGACAACCACAGACTAGAAAGAAGACAGATGAGTGACACTCTTCAACACAAACAATACCACACCTATATATAAAAAGTATCATCATAATAAATAAATAAGTAACACTTTAAGAAGAAAGATCTACTTAAAGCAACTACAATCTTTATAATTAATAGGTGTAACATGATGAAAACTAATACCATGTTCTTATACCATTTTGACCAAAACTAAATCTTTATAATTAATAAGACAAGAGTTCAAAAGTTGACATGTTTAATCTATTCTCTAAGTATCATAGCCCAAAACACCAAGATCTAAAGGTGAGAATCTTTTAACTTAAAAGCATAGAAAAATAGGCAAGTAAAGTCTAAAACTCTCAAGCCTCGTCTTTAGATTAGTTAATTCATCATTTGGTATCAAGAGTTTGTTTGAACTAGACTAATTTATTTTAAGTGTCTTAAAAAGTAGGGGATTAAAATATTTACTGGGAAGATGTATTGAAGCAAGAATTAGGATTATAGTTTTGAATAATGTAAGGTATAATTAAGAACCCATGATATTGCTTACTTAGTAATTAACTCCTTTACATTAGCACAATCTAGTAGTTTTGGGAAAGGCCTAGTTTCCTAATTATTTGTGCTTTTTGGGAAAGAGGCTTAGTTTCCTAAATATTAGCACTTAAGTAAAATACCTCATTGGTTGGTTACTTTTTGGGAAAGAAGGCTAGTTTCCTAATTATTCGTGCTTTGGCTTAGAATAAGGGGAAACAAATGGGATTGAAAAAGACTATTTTTCAGAAAACAACCTATTCTCGTTTAACTTTACATCCATAGAAGTTACCCATAAGGTCTTATATGAAGGACCTTGGCACCTTTATGGTAAACACATTCATATTTAACTATACCATCTTAATGTGAAGTTTAAAACTATTAAGAGGAAGCAAGTTTTTGTCTAAATCAACATTCACAACAAATAAAATCACTCAAAAGAATCAGTTATATCTATCTTTGCATAGTGGTGGATATTAGTAAGCAAATCCATAATGTGATTCTCCTTCCCAGAATTGGAGTTAATGAATCTCTATATAAAGATTCATTGAGATTGTCCTATCAACAAAGTGTTAGAAAAGTGCTTCAAAGGCAATCACCTTTGGCACTTATTGTACAAATCATTTTATGATTAATAAAGGCATTTTTAATTATTTCGATGTTCATACATTTATGGATTTGATGTTGATCTTAAATTGATTTAATGAAGTCTTTTATGCTAGCATAGAGGAAATCATGATGAGATCATGATAATGAGATTCCTATCATGTGTAATTTTGTTAGTATTTAAACTTTCCCTAGTCATAGGATTAATGAGATGGGATATCATTAATCCGGATAGACCAGCACAGGTTATCCTCCTTGAACGGATCAAGCAGTAGATCTCATAAACTGTAGACATGTGTTGTTTACAGTTAACATGTGGATGCTTACTAAGGGTAGTAAGTTCATTAGACTGACCTATTATGAAATAATCATATGGATATTCTATTATAGTGTCAATGATAGTCTCATCATAACAATGGTGCAAGTATCATTTGACTTAAAGTGCTCGAGAATATCTCAGATACTGATCCTGTGCTTTGACTCCATTTCTCGGTGCCTTTCAGGGGTTACTCATAGGGTGGTGATTGGGTACATCTTCAGGTATTCAGAGTTAATTGAATAGCCAATAAAGGATTCAACACTCTTGATAGAAGGAGATGATACCTATAGCCTTTTGTTGCGGTCATTACTTGGGAGTCTCTAGCCAGAGCAAATATGTGTCATGAAAAGAGTCTTCAATAATACATAGAGTAATGAGATCCTCAGGACAAGGTCTAATATTACTTGGACTAGATGTGATGTAGTCGAGTTGACACTTTGACCATACTCTGAACCAATTGAGGTATAGATGTTAAAAGGACGAATTGCATGGCAACATTACGTATAGAAGGGTTCGTAGTCAAATCACTAACTTTCCAGTCAATTGGGGGTCATAATGTGTTACTAAATACCGCTCTTGACTTACTTGAATTAAGTGTGAATTCAAGTGGCCAACATAATCGGGAACCTAATGGGTCATAAACTTAGGAGATCCGAAGGATGAGTAAAATGGTCTTGAATGGTGATTCAAGATATGAGAGAGTGTTTCGGGATTGTATTGCGATGTGATTGTGGTAGAAAATGTTGCATGTAATGGATTAGAAACAAGTGTTGTTGGCTACCAATTTGGTCATTAACTTTCCAAAACTTCTATGAATGCATGCTATTCATGGTTATTAACTTCTCATAACTTCCATTAATGTATGTTATTCATGACCATTAACTTCCCATAACTCCCCATTGGTGATGGGAGTTATGGAAGGCCAAATGGTGCAAAAAATAGAGATGATTTCGTGCATCTTGTGTAAGATATAAGTGAAAGAAAGGTTCTTTCTTACACACACACTCTTTTTCTCTATAACTCTCATAATTAGAGTTCTTGTCTTTGCTAGCACAAAGAAAGAATTCTAGCCATCTCCTAGTGAGTTTTCATCCTTCTATCTTTGTGTGGACTTTCATTAGAAACGGTTTACATTAATCATTGTGGTTTACGACAACTCGACGCGGAGAAGATTAAAGAACGACGGAGATCGTCGGAAAGGTATGTAAACATCTTATATTTCATTTTTTTTGTTTTCTATATCTATATGCATGAGTAGATCTAGTTTTTGAGGTTCCATTTATTTTCCACTGCGTATATTTGATATATATTATGTATAAGATACATGATCAAAACCTTATAGTGGTATCAAAGCCATCTTGTACCTTGTTAGATGTAGCATACATGATATGTGAAAACTGTTTTCATGGTTGTGACAACTTAGGGTCCTGTAATGTTTTGTTCGAAATTAATTATAGAAAAAAATTTCACGATTTTCTTTCACCAATCTATTCATAAGTTGTAAGTGAATGATTCAGTGTGATTGAAAATATTTTTAATTTGATTAAAATATTTAATTTTGAATTTACAAGAACATGCATGAAATTTGTCTTTCTGCTGGGTATGAGACGTCTATTGGCTAAACTGATGAGGTTACAAATGATTTTCGTGGATTTGATTATGGAAAAATTATGTGAACAAATTTGGGATGTGATTATGCCTCTATAAGTTTTTAGAATTATTAAAAATGTTTTAATAATTTTATCAAACAATTTTCTAGATCTAGACAGTTTTCCAGAAATTGTAGGATCTGTTTTGTTTGATGTTTTTGTATGTTTATATTTTGGTTCCAGAACTTTAAAAATATTTTTATGTGATAAAATGTGTTAATTTGATGTTTGATGCATGCCTAAATGATTTTGCTCGAAATTTGATTTCCAGAAAAAATTTTAGAAGTCATATTTGTCATTTATTGTGTCTTATCGGTGTTTCGGTGATCATAATAATTTTTGGGTGATTTCTAAATTATTTTGATCATCATGAAATGGCCTAGAGATTCTTGGAATGATGATTTGATGTTCTGGAAATTTTGGAAAATTATAAAAATTAATTTTGAATTAATTTTAGTAGAGCAATATATTTTCTAGTAAGACTTAAATACATTCTAATTTTTCTCTCTTTGACAAAAGGTTGCTATTGCCCGAGTCGACACCATTAGTACTAGTGTGAATTTAAGATCATTGATGGAAGCTAACAAGTTGATTGGACCAAACTTCCTTGAATGGCTCAGGAACTTGATAATAATTCTCAAGTCTAAGAAGCTTGGTTAAGTCTTGGAAGAACCACTTCTCGATCCCTCTGCTGCTGATGCTTCTGATGATGATTGGAGGGCATATAGGAAGCATCTCGATGATAGTGAGATGGCTAGTTGTATTATGCTAGCCACGATATCACCGGAGCTGTGAAAGCAGCACGAGGCTATGGATGCTCATACCATAATCTATCCTCTTAGGGAGCTCTTTGATGACCAAGCAAGGTCTAAAAGGTTCGAGACTTCACGATTGCTCTTCCACTCCAAGATGGTTGAGGGGACATCTCCAGTGCAGTACGCACTAAAGATGAATGGTTACATCGAGCGGTTGGCCTCCTTGGGTTTTCTTTTGGATAATGAATTAAGTATTGACTTAATTCTGATAGGTTTAACTGATAGTTACTCATAATTTGTGCTTAACTATCGGATGAACAATATATCTAGCACAATTCTCGAGATGATCAACGTGCTTGAGGTAGTTACGTCATCTTTCCGCAAGGACAAGATTGTGATACTGGTGGACTCTTCCGGTTCGAAGAAAAAGAGACAAAATAAGAAGAACTGTACATGACCAAAGGGAGGTGTCAAGAAAGCAAAGAAGACTGCCTCAAAGGGAACTTGCTTCCACTGTGGTAAGGATGGCCACTAGAAGAGAAACTGCAAGACCTATATGGAGTCCTTGAAGCAGAAGAAGGCATCTGATGCCCCATCTACTTCAGATATTTATGTTATTAATATTCATACTGTTTCTAATAACAACATATGAGTATTAGATACTGGTTGTGGCTCACACATTTGTACTGGCATGCGGGGCCTCAGGAATAGTAGACAACTCAACATGGGAGAGTTAGACCTACGAGTAGGCAATAGAACAAGAGTTGTTACATTAGCTGTAGGCATATATGCATTGATGCTTCCTAATGTGTTTGTATTAGAGTTAGACAATTGTTTTTATGTACCTGCTTTGACTAAAAATGTAATGTCCATTTACAGTCTTAATAAAGCTCGATTCCATTTAAATTTCAATAACAATGGTTATTCAATTTATTTGAATGGAATGTTATATGCTTTAGGTGCATTGTGCAATGGTATATACATATTGGATATGTCTAATCCGATTCTAAATATCAATAATAACAAAAGAATAAAACGAGATAATGTGAAATCATCTTACTTATGGCATTATCTCCTTGGCCATATAAGTGAGAGACGCATGTCTAAACTACACAAGTGTGGTAGTTTAGGGTCATTTGATTATGAATCATATGATACATGCGAATCTTGCTTATTAGGCAAGATGACTAAGTTACCCTTTAAGGGAAAGGGTGAATGAGCTAATGGACTTTTAGACCTACTACATACTGATGTATATGGTCCGATGTCTATACATGCCAAAGGTGGTTTTGTATACTTCATTATCTTTATCGATGATCATTCTCGATATGGGTATGCATATCTTATAAGATACAATTCTGAAGCCTTTGAAAGGTTCAAAGAATTCAGAAATGAAGATGAGAAACAACTTGGGAGAAGTATTAAATCACTTCAATCGGATCGAGGTGGTGAATACTTAAGCCAAGAGTTTTTGGTTATCTCAGGGATAATGGAATATTGTCCCAGTGCACTCCGCCTTACATGCCACAACACAATGGTATGGTTGAGAGAAGAAACCGAACCTTATTAGACATGGTGAGGCCTGTGATGGGTTTAGAGGTTTTACTAAAATACTTTGAGGATATGCACTTGAAACTTCTGTTTATGTATTAAACAAAGTCCCATCCAAGTCAGTTAAAGTTGCTCCATATGAGATATGGACTAACAAAAAACCCTATGTTTCTCATATGAAAGTTTGGAGTTGTCCTGCTTATGTGAAGTGGATTCAATCAGATAAGCTTGAAGCTAAATTTGTCAAGTGTCTGTTTGTAGGATATCCTAAGGAAACTATAGGATATCAGTTCTACCATGTTTTAGAACAAAAGGTGTTTGTTTCAAAATATAATGTCTTTTTAGAGAAAGAGTTTCTTCTATGAGAAGACAGTGGGAGCAAAATTGAACTTGTGAAAGTTCAAGATGCTTAAACAGACGCAGATCAATTTCCTGGACCCGAGACTATTATTTATGAAGATGAAACAATAGTTCAACCTTCTGACACATAAGAAGTTCGCCAGTCAGGTAGGATACGTCATGTTCCTGAAAGATACAGATTTTTCATAAGTGAACTTAACGATTTATTGCTCATAGAAGATGATGAGTCTGCTACCTATAAAGAGGTTATGAAGAGTACAGAATATGAAAAATGGCTTCAAGCTATGAAATTCAAAATAGATTCCAAGTGTGGACTTTAGTTGACCCACCCAAAGGGATAAAACCCACAGGGGTGCAAATGGGTTTTTAAGAAGAAAACTGATATGGAGGGTAATGTAGTTACCCATAAAGCTAGGTTTGTAGCTAACGGTTATCGTCAAAGGCAAGGTGTTAATTATGACGAAACGTTTAGCCCAATAGCTATGCTTAAATCCATTAGGATACTCATAACCATTACTGCTTATTATGATTATAAGATATGGAAAATGGATGTAAAGACAACTTTCCTTAATGGAAACCTAACCGAGGATGAGTATCTGATACAACCTGATGGTTTCATAACCATGAGTGGAGAAAATGTATGCAAGCTTTAGAAATCTATTTATGGATTGAAGCAAGTATCCAGGAGTTAGAATATCTCATTTGATGAGACAATCAAAGAGTTTGATTTCTCACAAAATATGGATGAGTCGTGTGTGTAAAAGAAGGTTAGTGGGAATGCAATCGTGTTCTTTGTAGTATATGTAGATGACATATTGCTAATAGGAAACGATGTCTCTGCTTTGCAATCAATCAAAATTTGGTTAGCTAAGAACTTCTCTATAAAAGATCTTGGAGAAGCAATTTATATTTTGGGGATAAGGATCTATAGAGATAGATCTAAGAGGTTGCTTGGTCTTTCTCAGTCTACATATATAGATAAGATGTTAAAGAGGTTTAGCATGGAGCAGTCCAAGAGACGTTATCTTCCCATGGTATATGGGATTACACTCTCTAAATCTATGTGTCCAAAGACACAAGATGATAGGACTCGTATGAGTTTGATTCCTTATGCTTCGGCTATAGGATCAATCATGTACGCTATGTTATGTACTAGATGTAGGAAAATCCCGGTGCCTGTATCATATACAGGTGGTGCGGAAAAACAAAAATTTTTGTTCCGGGACCTTCCCGAAAGCCAGGATCCATGTGTCTATACAAAGATCAAACC